>VZTU01010797.1:368056-412129 GCA_013400835.1 Zapornia atra
CGGGAGGTGGGGAGCACGGTGGGGTTGGGAAAGGGGTCCTAGCAAGGCGGAGACCCCCGCTGCCGGGCCTTGGGGTGACCCTCACCATGGCCCCCAGGTTGAAGCCCTGAGGTGGTGCAGCCCAGCTCCGGTACCATGGCCGGGGCTGGAGGCAGCATCTTCTGCATCCCCCAGTACATGACTCACCAAGACCCCATCTGTCAGTCTGGTGTCAGTGGTGGAGCGTTCAAAGGCCTGGGTGCTGGTGACCTCTTGCATGTGACCTCCTAGGTCTGACCTCTTAGGTGTGACCTCTTAGGTCTGCCCTACAGCTTTGGGATCCATTCTTCAGGGAAGCAAAACTCATCCAGAGCTGCTCATCCCATCCGTGAACCAAGCCCACCGCTGTGGAGCCATCACTCGTGCCTGTTGAAGTACTTCATGGACGCTCGACAAGCAGCATCTGGTGTGTATGTGGTCCCTCTGCAAGATGAAGTGGCATCACCACTGGATAAGCTTTTGGAGGTCCTGGCTTGTTATTTAAACAAGGCCAGGCTGCCCGTTGTGATTTTTGGGTATCCCTGCTCCCTCTCCTGAGTGTTGCTTACACTGACCGACAGCTCGTGGGTCCTGAGAGCTGTGCCCCTGGGGATGTTCTCCCTTGAGCTCCAAGCAGCAGCACTCGACCTGGACCGACCCAGCAAGGTATATTTTGGAGCTGCCAGGAAGAAGCCTGGGTCTTCGAAGCCATCCTGGAGCAGATGACTGACAAAGTAATGAACGGGAGGGTGCCCCTGCCTGAAAAAGCCTTGTCTGAGGGCTACGCTCGGCTGCGGTACCGGGACACGTCTCTGCTCATCTGGCAGCAGCAGCAGCAGAAACTGGAGTCGGCCCCTCCCAACACTTACCTGAGCCGGAGTCGGAGTATGTGGTACTCGCAGTACGGCAACGAAGCCATCCTGGTGCGGGACAAAAACAAGCTGGATGTCTCCAGGGACACAGGGCAATCGAAGTTCTGTGCTATTATGTAATTTCGGTGGCTTTGTATTAGAAATCCACACGTGGAGACAAGCCAGGCTCTCCCTGAGCTCGGGGAGATGGGCTCGCACCACCCTCACGACAGACCTGCAGCTACAGCCAGGCTGAGGCCAGGAGGGCTGTCTGAAGTTTGTGTTTGTTTTTGTTGTTGGTAGCATCAGTTTGCATGTCATTGAGTGTGTGTAACAAAACCGGTCTCGCTTGGGAGCCCGGTTGCTGCCTGGCATCTTGGCAGGGTCCGTGCTGGACCATGTGTTGCTTCTAAGTGGCTTGTGTAGCGTGAGAAACACCCTTTGCCACGTGGGAGCTGTCCCCAGGAGACACTTTGACTTGCTAGTCCTTCTGTGTTGCCAAAGCTCTGTGAATGCTGGTGGGAGAGGTGAGCACAGATCCATGTCCATTGAGGCTGAGGTTTTAGGAAGGTGATCTGCAAAACTACCTGGCTGCTACTTGCTCTGCTGGCTCTCCCTGCCTTTAATTACTGCCTGGGAAGGGGTCTCACAACCAGGCAACAAAGGGATTTATTGTCGGGGCTGAGAGGGGGAGAGGCAAAGAATATGTTGAGAATTTCCTGGGAGCTGTCAAAGCACCAGGCAGGGAAGGTGTGCTGCAGCTGCATCCTGGGCAAAGCAAAGGGCCCTCTCCCATGCCACACTTGGGTACTGCAGACATTTGAGTCGGTGGAGCTGAGTCCCTGCTCACAGCCAGGTCCCCAGGCTGTGTTTTGGGAGCGGGTCACCAAGTGAACCACCGGAAGGGGGACGTGCCCAGGAGGAAAGCTACTGTAAATACACACACCTCCTGCTAAGGGACGTAAGGGAACTCCCACACAGTGTGTCCCTGCCCCCCCGAGAAGTGCAGAAGGAAACTGCCTTGCTGAGTTTACTCTGTGCTTAAGCTCGCAGTGGCTTGGGAGGGTTTCTCTTTGAATTTGGGTTGGAGAGTAGATTTAGTGTGTGTGTTCTAAAAGTTGTGTCTGGGAGCATTGTTTTCAGCTAAGGGAAGGATTTTAGGAAGAACATCCTGCAGTTGCACTTCTTGGGAGCAGGGACTGCTTTGGGGTTCTTTGCCTTGGAGCTGAATCCCTAAATCGCTGGAGGCACGATCAAGCTGAGAACTCAGCCCAGCAAGCACCTCAACCTTCATCAGAAACAAAGCAGTACTACTTCCAGGGTTGCTAATTACGCACCCAGGGTTCAACGTTAAAGCTGGGCTTAAGTCATGGACTCCTTAGGACAGCATCCTGCAGCGTAAGTGCTGATCCAGCAGCATTTAGGCCTAGGCTTAACTTCAGGCAACTCAATGTGGATTACGCACCTGCCAAGGGGCAGGCACGGTCATTGCTTCTGTTAGATAAAACCTCTTTTGTGTTTTTCAGGCACTTTATTTATAATTTCCCACCTCTCCCACGTGGGTGAAAAGCTCCAGCACGCCCACTTGAGTTGGCCAAGCAGAACATAACCTGTTTCAGCGCGAGATGGGAGCGGTTTGGCGTGCTCAGTGCTGCCCCACAGCACACATGGGCACTGCAAACCACAGCTGGGCAGCTCGCTGGTTTGGTTTTTTAGAAGTATTATTTATGCATGTGTTAATGGTTGGTACCTTCCATGTGTGCTCCTCAAACTAAAGCTGCTGACACACTTCAGTGCTCTGCAGCCCTGCACATGGCTCTGCACGCTCCCGTAGTCCTCTTCACCTCACAGGTTGGGGAATCCATGTTTTTCAACTGAGGGATAAAAGCATTTGGGCAGATTTGTGCAGCCAGCAAGACTGGGCAAACTGGGAGCAGCGCTGGCAAAGGGAGAGCAGCGCCTGGGATGTGCGACCCCAGGATAGGTGATGCAGAAGGGCCAGGGCACAGCTGGGGGAAGGGACCTGCTCAGGGCTGCTCACATGCCAACTCTGGGAGGTTACAGAACAGCATATCCCAAAACCCAGCTGTTCGGGTTTTTTTTTTACTTTTCTTATAGAAAAAACACATCCTTTTTTTCCATTTCAGTAAGAAAGGTGATTGCTGTGGTTATCATCAGTCTCTTTTTGTTTATGTGGCTGGTAAACCAAAATTCAGTGTTATTTGGACTATACATGAATAAAATCTTTAAGTTATGTGCATAAATTCTTCCAGGACTGAGGCTGGACATGACAGAGAGGAAGAGCATGACCTGTCCTTCCATCTGAGTGTGACTGTATTGTTTTCCATACGTGTGTGTCTTTCTTAGTCACAGCAGGGCTGCGGAGTGGCTGCTATGAGCACGTGGTTCCATAAGCCAGTTGTGGAGTGTTGTTCATGCACTTGTTTAAAATGCTGCTGTAGCCTCGTTAATAATGTGCATTAAAATGATCTGAATGCATCATGGGGAGCAGCTGGCTTTCTTCTGTGAGGTAATGACTCTGGCACACGGGAGAGTACAGCTCCCAGCAACCAGTCCCCACTCAGGAGGAAGAGGGAAAGCTCAGCCAACACACAGTTCCTCCCAGTTCGGAACTACCCTGGTTACTGGTGGGGCTGGAGGAGGGTGCAGGGATGAGGAGAGCTGCTGGTGTCACACAAGTGTTAACCTCCATCAATACACACCAAATCTCATCCTCCAGATCTCCAGCAGCAGCGCTTGCTGGTCTCACCAGCGCTTACCAGCGCTTGCTGGTAACAACTCACTGGAGTAAATGCTAAAGCAAACATCCTCCTGGGGAGGGGGACCTGCCTTGCAGGAGAGCTGGAACAAGTGTTTCCTTTGGGGGTATCAGTGATACAGCAGCTAAACAAAACAGGTTTGCTGCAACCTCCAAGATGATGGCTTTTAAACCCAGCAAGCAGGAAGAGGGTTAGAGAAAGATTAACCCTGGGGAAGCCTGGCTGCTGTAACCCTTACCTTATAAATAAACCAGCAGGCATGCAGCTAGGAACTCAACAGCAAAACCACCCCCAACCCTCTGCAGCAACCAAAATAGAGTCTGGCCACCACCCAGGAACGTCAGGACTCTGCTGTGACTGTGACCAGCTGCTCTGGCCTCCCCCTTCCCAACCACATCTGCCACATCCCGGTTGCCCCAGGACCACTGACCTATGTGGAGGGTGGGCAGGTGCTGGTGAGAAAGTCCCTCTGGTTCCTTCAGGTCGTGGTGGCTCAAAAGCAGCCAGCATTAAACCTGGGTGAGATTTCCACCTCCTCTTTTTTCAGCTGAACTTACCTCAGTCGGATGCAATTCTCTCTTCATCCAAGCCCCCTCCAGAGGGGAGGCTTCTAGGAACAGTCAGGTCCCTTCCTTGGCTGCTCAGGTGCATTAAAGCAGCCAAAGTGTTTATATTTATAACATGTCTGCCCCAGGCCAAGGTGGCAGCTTGTCAGACTTGTGCCCTGCTCCAAAGGCAGTCTGTCCCCTTAGTTGAGCACTCCATCCACACCAACAGCTGGACTTGCAAAAATTAATCCTAAATTATTTCAAGACTGCCAGCACTGGGACTCTCACAGTGTCTTTGTGTTTGTCTCTCAGCAATGCTGCTCAACTGGCTGCTCAACCAAAGCCCCAAGGTTTTCAACTGAACAAGGGCAACACCTGGAAAAGGAGATGAGGGAAGGGAAAAGGAGAGGAGAGGGGAAAATACAGGATCAAACTGCACACACAAAACAATTCTTCTTTTTATTATGAAAACCAAACAAATGCCCCAGGACCAGGGTCCATGATTACCAGTAACATCAAAGATTACTTTCTAACTCTTTTTTTTTTTAAATTTTGTTGTGTTTGAGGCCAGCAATCTGCAATAAACAAGCTAAACTACTTACATTGACTCATTTCTTTTCAGTAACTGACATTTACAGGAATATACTAGAAATGGCACTAAAAAGTTTTAAGAAAAAGTTACAGTAAATTTGCATGCACATCATACAGAAAAGTAACATTTCTTTTTTTAAATATTAAAAAAAAAAAACAAAACCAAAAATACAACAACAAATCTTTCTGGATTGGTTATGCCAGTATCAGGGGTAAGTTCTAAGTGGCCTGTGTCAAATCCTAGCTGGTGGTTTATTTATTTTTTTAAAAATGACATTTAAAAAGATATGCAAATACCATTTCTTTAAAAAAAATGCATCTCGTTGTTGTACAAGCAAGATAATGCTGTTATAGTGTAATGAATCCTCACCCTAAATTTATCTTCAGCAATGCAGAGCCTGCCCAGTTAGCCCTAGCAGTAACTGCTCGTTTTGAGAACACATCTTGTGAAAATCCAGTACTAAAAAGGTTGTTGTTTTTCTTTTGTCATGCCCCAATCCCTTCCCCTTAGCTCCAACCCCAACTTTAAAAAACATCATTCCTTTCAAAACAAGGAAAAAATTAAAAAACTGGTCTAAAGAGTCCCCAAAACAGAGAAAGAACTAGATTAGGTAACTGCAGTCTGCTTCTACCACATAGAGAACATGGAAAGAGACCTCACTGGGTAACTAATTGGTATATATACACGCACACGTGTGCTCATGTGTGTATGTGTGTGTGGGGGTGTGTGCATCTGTCACACACACACTCCAACACAAGAGTTACGTAGTCCTGAAGTAACAGTTCTACAGTTACAAACCCTGTCGGTAGGAAAGGTTAAAATCACATCAATACAAAACTGAAATGATTTCATACAGACAACATTTGGTTAGCAGAAAACTGTTGGGATGCAACAGGTTCCTGTAGTAGATGGATCAGGGCCTGAGCCCATGGGATGAGGATCTCGCCCTGGTCCCACCGAGCCTACGTCCGATGGTACGCCAAGAAGCAGGCTGACCTTACAATCAGAGAGAGTTTAACAAGGCTTTTAAAGGTGCAGTCATGCTGGTTGATTGATAAAAGGTCCGGTCAGAAATTGTATTGTCAAAACAGGAATTGGTCAGAAAAAAAGCAGTTTTAATAAAACAATCAGTGTGTATGTATAGATCAGAAATCAGACTGATTTCGGTGACGGTTCCCCTAGAAAAGAGTTAAACTTTGTTCCTTCTAGAAAAATTCTACCATAAAAATGTCAATTTCTTTTTTTAATTCTGAAGTTTAAAAGTGTTACTTCAAATATTCTCTATTAGATCATCTTAAAGTTATTTCATGACATCTGTATTGACATGTCATGTGATACAAACTCAGTTCAATGAATGCTCTACTGGTTCAGTTTCATTAAGGGCTGCTGCTACTTACTATGGACTGAAAACATCTCTTCTTTCCTGAAGACACTCTGATCTGGAGATACAAGAGGCACCACTACTGACATGTCAGGAGATAATGAGCACTACAAACAATATGAAAGTGAGATTCTGTAAGAACATTTTTGAAATAAAGTCTCACCAATTGCTTTCCTGAAAGGAAGGTCATGCCAAAATGGGTTTCTCCCACGAACTGCCACTGGCAGGAACACCTGATTTTCCGTGAAAACAAACCAAATTTGCCACTAAATGGCAGCCCAAGTCACAGCTGGGTATATCACAGGTATGCAGGTGGTTCTTCATATTCCTTGATGAGTTTGGTCACTTGTTTTCCTTGCAAATCCTCAAGCTACGACAGGTTTCCCATCTAAAATAGGGATAGTCCTCCAGCGCTGCAGCTGTCCCAGGCCAGGCCCCTTTCCATCCCTTCACATTTGGCTCTCAACCCTTTGGCTTTCACCTTTCCACCTCATTCATTGGGACAGACCTGCACATCCTAAAGGAATGTCCATACCCTGGCTGTGGTGAGCAGGGCTGTCCCCAGCATCGGAAGATGGTGACATGCTGCAGAGCCTGGGCTTTGAGGAGCGACCACCACGTCACATCAAGGGCACAGCTCAGGTTAACGCAGGCAGGAAAAGCTTTGGAGCAGGGAAAAGTGGGAGCTTGTTTATCCAAGCTGTCATGGTATTGAATGGGGTGCAATTATTTTAATTAAAACACTAGCTCGTTTTGATAATGCAAGCCTCAGACAATAGGAGAGACACAGATGAAACCCAAGCCCATTACAGAAACCCCTAAGCTCTTAGTTAGGTGCCTATTACATTCCCTGGTAGTAAATTCTGAAAATATATTACTAAGGATCAGTCCAGGTGAAAATTTTAAGGGCAGATTATTTTTTTTAAAGGAAGTAAAAATAACTGCATTGTAATGGAAAAGAAAAATCATTCATTTCAATGAGAATCACTGTAGTTTGTCCATTTTATTATGGGAAACTATCTGCAACGACTTGAGAGCCTCCTGCCAACAGGCCGAGCATCCTGGTGATTGCAAAGTGAGCCAAAGACACCTAGCAGCTTGCAGGAGGAACCCTGTGCCTCACAGCAACAGCTCTCAGCTGGAAAAGAATGGTATTATTTTTCTATAGCAAGCTGTGGAGAGTGTTATTGCCACTACACAGGTAAGCCATGGACAGAGGCACATCAGCTACTTGAGATGCATGTGGGAACACTCAGAAATCCTCATCTTCAGAGTTTTAAAGATAGATGCAAGAATAAAATTCCACCTCCTACATGTCTAAGGAGTTTAGTCTCCAAAACCTCAGCCAACAGGTAAATGACTGGCAGCTGAGTGTGGCTGTAGTTGGAAGTGCAAACCATGGAGTGCTGGCAGGCTGGCCCCATGCTTACCCAGCTCTCCAGCAAAGGGCGTCCCCTGACACCACACAATCTCCTGTCCCAGCTCTCAGGGGCTGAGCGTGCAGTGAAAATCGTGTGCTGGGGCTGAGGAGTCTCCCAGGGCCACTTACCTATGTGAAAAGTAAAAGCTGGTGTAATCTGCACCATGTAGCCTCTGACAAATCACTAGTAGAGACCACAGCAGGGTGAATTTTAGGGCTACCCCACAGTAGAGGCAGCTTTAGGGGCTGGTGCTGGGAGAGGGAAAGGCATAACTTTCTGTTAAACTCTATATTTTTTTCTTTACAATAAAAAGTTAACAATTTACAATAAATTTCTGCCCCTCAGATTACAAATTTTATATAATTACAGAACTGGTATTGCCCTAAGATTGGATTATAAAAGAAAAAACCTCACTGTTCTACATTAAAAAAAAAGGAGGAAGAGACTTATGGAAACATTACAGATAAAATAATGTGCTGCATCAAGAAATTCTATCTACCTGTATGTCTTAAAAATCTGTATAAAACAAAGGGGTTGGGGTGAAAAGATAAAGATAACATAAAACAAACCCTAAAATGAACACACCAAACATGACAGAGCACCAGACACACGACAGACTGGACTGTAGCACCTGTAGGTATAAAGTCCTCTAAATAAAGTCTCAGATTTTTCCTTGCTTTTTTTTTTGTTGTTGTTGTGTGGTTTGTTGGGGTGTTTTTTTGCTTTGCTTTTTTCTTCTGGTTCAAACCACAAAAAGTTTGTATCTCTGCTGGTCTGCACAGCGCAGCTTTGCTTTTGTTATTTTTTTTAGTAAGTTTTAAGTGACCAATGGTGTTTAATAAATAAAGTACTTATATATACACGAAACTAGGGACAGTGAAAACTGACCTGCAGCAGCGCAGGTCAAAACATTAGGCTGGACTCAAAAAAATTGCAAGCTCTAAGAAAAAATTATCCTTTTTTTTTTTTTCCTCCCTTCCCTCCCTTTTCTTTTTATTGAGGTAAGCATTTCAGTGGCTGGAAACCTGCACCCTGCGTGCCACAGAAGTAGCATTCCCTTTCTAGGAGCTCACTACTGGAAT
Source organism: Zapornia atra (assembly GCA_013400835.1). NCBI lineage: Eukaryota > Metazoa > Chordata > Aves > Gruiformes > Rallidae > Zapornia > Zapornia atra. The sequence goes on from VZTU01010797.1 coordinate 376,730, forward strand.
GATAAGGAGAGAAAAAAAAACCCAAACCAAACCCAAACACACACATCATCTCTCCCCAATTCCCCTGCCAGCTCAGCCTCAGCTGGAGCTCAAGTGCTCCTTTATTTTAAGCCCAAACTGAGGTGCCTGTCACAGTGAAAGTACTTACGTATGTGTCTAATAAAGAGCATATGACTTGCTGTGGTCACTCTGCAGGGATCACTCTGAGGTCCAGCTGAGAACTTTCAGCCAAAAACTGTTTTCAGTTAAATGAAAACTTTTCATAGAGAGTGTCTATATCCTGGAAATTATCTATTTGATGTTAAAAATAACATTCCCAAGAAACCTGAGTGCCCCTTGCTCCCTCCCCTTCCCAACATATCCCCTGGAAAAATTAAAATTTTGAGTGGAAAAACCAAGAAATGCAACCACTTCTGTTGCTCACATGCTTTAGGTTAAATCCATGCTTAAATTTCCAAAGGGGTGCCTATGCCTCTACCAAGATTAAAAAGAAAGCATGTTAGCAATCCACAGTACATGAGAATTTGGTTTTATGTTAAAAGATGATAGCATCTGACATCTTCATCACACTGTAGACTTCGAGATTAAGAATACTAGTGCTAATAACAAATACACCAACTAGTTCAAAAGCTAACATCTTTCAGATACAGTACCATTTTACAGAGAATTCTTTTTAAAAATTAAAAAAAAAAATATGTTTTTACCTTGTGTGAACCTGGCAGGCTTATTAAAAAAGCATTCTGGGGAGAGGGAAGGGGTGGGAGGGAAGGAAATGTACTACAAACCTTGCAGAACTTTCTATGTGTCGCCTGCTAAGAGTTCAGAGTTCTTCCACTTTCAACCAATCTTCCAATCTTCTTCAGTTAAAATGTATTTTAGAGACTTTATGCAAAGGGAATTATTTGTCATAAAGTCTAATCACACACACACACACGCACGCCAAGATCTTTGACCTATTAAAAGAACGCCCCCCGCCCCTCCAAAAAAAAAAAGGAAGATACCTTTTATAACACTGAATTAAAAAATAAAATTAAAAAAAAAAAGTCAGAGAGAGGAAAAAAAACACAACCTGACCACCATGGAACAAGAGTAGTATATTAAAGAGAGAAAGGGTGATGTCCATTTTGTGGTTTGTGTGTAAGTGTCCGTGACTCATTCTGAATCGCTGCTGTCTGAGCTGGAGCCGCTGGAGCTGCTGCTCCCTGACTCGGAGGAGCTGCTGCTGCTGAGCCGGGAAGGGCCTCCGAAGGGAGCTGAGCCAGATTTCTCTGTGGGGAAGAAGGCAGTGATGTGGTTACTTGCAAGGGACTGCACTATAACAGGTTTGCCCACAGCCTTCAATCCTCCACGGCTTTGTTTGCAACTTCATTTTGCCTGGGCAACTTATTTACCACAGCCTTTGCTTGCTGCAATGAGGCTTGTCCTGCCAGTGGTCCCGTCACGGTTTCTCAGGCTGCAGGTGGCCACACAAGTTTGGGACCCACACAGGAGAGAGGAGCACCCGGGGTGCTGCATCCACAGCCTGGCATGCTTCAGTGCAACCTCTGAACCCAAGAAAACCCTACCTGACTTGTGCAAAACTGGAAGAAGCCAAGTTCACACTGAAATAAGCCTTTGTACCCCTTTTCACACTACTGCACTTGGGCTTTTTCAATCCCACAATGGAGAAAAAACATCCATTAGATGCTCTGCACTAGTGGTCTATACGCCCAGCGCTGCACAGGCTAACACCAAGCAGACACAAAGGACGAATTGCCTCCAAGTCACCTCACATTTACAACCCAGGGGAGCATCCACCTGGCCAGAGACCAAAGAAGCCCCCACAAAGCAGCTCAGTGACTAACAGTAACTCCCTGGGCCCCTACACTTGTGACCAACTGGGGTAACAGTCACAGGGATGAACACAAGGCTACAAGAAGTCAGCAGTTTTGCCTCAGTGAGGAAATCTACACACACAACTTTCTGGGCTCGGTTAGCACAGTAAAACCAAAGCCATTACCTTTCTTTGCAGGTTTCTTGTTGTTGTTTAGCTGCCCGCTGACATCCTGTAACCGCTTTTCTAGTTCTTTCTTCTTTTCCTGAGCTAACTCTTCTTTTGACTTTGCTGCTTGCTTTTTCCCACTTGTAGCTGTGGAGGAGGAACGCACAATTTCTGAAACTGTATGGTTGCAAGGTGAAAAAAAAAAAGAGGACATCACTATTTTACAGGGCACATAAATCTGTGCAGCCACTCTGCAGCAACACTGCTAAGATCATGTGACTGCTCAGCACCTACACATCCCAGATGTAGGACAAGACATGAATTTGTCCAGATCATCCAATCACCATCAGCCTGTAACATGCACTTTTTAAGACAGCTTTTTGGGAAACTATTTTAAATTATAGAAATATCCATGTAATAACCTCTGTGGTTACAGGTTACTTACCAGCCAGTTATATGGTCAATAGTTACACATTTGTAATTACAGAATTGTTACATGGGTTGTCTGCCCTGTAAAATAAAGTGTCCCATTAAAGGCTGTCAGAAGTAAGCATCTGCCATTATAACTTCAGATACCTCACGTGAGAATCTACCATGTTTTATGTAACCTTAAATATAAAACAAAACAGACCAACTGTGTATAAAAACCAACTGCGTATAAAAACCAACTGTGGCAAAGGCTGGCAGACAAGAAGAATGAAGCTGCATCAGTTGGGATGGAAATGGTGAGGAGTACCAGCAATACTCCTAGCAGAAAGAATATCCCTCCAGAGAAGAAGTAATTGAACACAGGTGTTGGCCAGTATCAGGAGCACAAGACGCGCCAGACATTGTGCCTGATCCAGCAAGGAAATACCTACATTTCTGTGCATTGCTTTAAAGCAATCATTAAAAAAAAAAATCTAAGGAAATTTGGAAAGCAGAGTCCTACGAGGGTGTGTGCCCCTGAAAGTGAAGCACTGCAATAGCCAGCAGACAGCAGGAAAGTCTGGCTGGGGTCAGACGTGCCAGCCTGCCAGCCCAGGGTGTACCAGTCTCAGAAGAGCAGACAGAGAGACAACTGAGGTTATCTGGGTTATGCTACACTTTGGTTCCAAACAGAAGGATGCTTCCTGTTCCTGAACACTGGAAAACCTTTTCCTGAGCTACTCCAACAGTGCAAGACTCAGGAAAAAAATAATAATAAAAGCAATGTATTAAAAAACAAAAAGAAGGATCAACATCTGCACTTTGCTTAGGCCTACCTGGAAGTCTTGCAGTGAGGAAATGGAGGTGCTCTGCAAGAGCTGTGAGTAGCTACTGTGTTACACTCTGACCAGGAAAACTCCCTCTTAACCAACAAGCAGACAGACAGAGCCAGAACCCCTCTGGGTAAGGGATCCTCCAGCTATATTCAGCTGGAGCTAAACTCTCAAGGAGCTGTAACAATTCACCCTCTGTGGACGAGGCACAGCCAGTCCCATACTCTACTGTACATTCAGCACTGCATTAACATTAATCCTCTGATCTGATAAGAGACTGAAGGTAACATGGTGATCACGCCAGCCAGGAAGAGCAGTTTTGGGGTGAATATACAACTCAGACATGTACACCCAGAATCCACATGCTGCCCAGGTGACTTTGTGCAAGTACTTCTTCCCTCGGTGTTCTGGATCCCAACCATGTTTTTTGTTTCCTTACTAATTAAATGCTAAACTATTCAGAATGAGAAACTGATCCTTCCAGATGTGAGCACATAACACCTAACACAATGAGACTGAGAACATCAGAGTGCCTTCTAGATTCTAGATAAGTAATAAAGGTATCACACTGGTCTTGAGGAGGAACACAATAGTCCTCTGGGTCTCCACAGTATGACATCATGGGAAGAAAGATTAGAAAAACCCAGAAAGTTTCTATACATTTTCTTAGGAGAAAAGAATCTCTAAAAATCCTTGTCATCACATACCCAACAGCTGGATAAGAAAATCCCAACACACATGCCCTGACTCCAAAGCAGAGCCCAAGAGCTGGTGGGGGAACACACGCCCCAGGAGGTAACTTACAAAATGGTTTCCTTTGTTTTTTCTGTAAACAAGATTTCACGTATCTCTCCAGTTCTCGTAAAGTTGTGGGCTTCAATGTTTCAAAATCTATTTCTATCTCATCAGGATTGGAGTCTCTGAGAGAAGGTTCCCGCGACTGGATGATGTGCACCACCCTGCCCAGCTTCTCCCCAGGCAGGCGGTTGATGTCCAAGCTGAGCTGTCGCTTCTCATCATAGGTCATGGGTAGACCTTCCTCCTCCTCATCTGAATCGTAGGTTGCAGATGCCTGTTTGCCTCCTTTCTTGGGCTGCCTGGAGGGGTAGGCAAGCACAGAAACATCCATGGGTATATTGAAGCAACGAATTCTCTTTACTACCCCCTTGTAACAAATATGCCAATACTCTCTGCTTTGAACCTCTAGCCAGATGGCTTTAAGAACACCACAACTTCTGAAAAAGTTCAGAAATCTGAGATCAGCTGTCCTGCTCCTATTATATTTTAGCCCTGTGAGGCATGACAACAAGCCCATGTAGCAGCAGGAGGGCAGCAATGAAACAGCATGTTCTTGCTGGCTGCACAAAAGGCAAAAAACAAAACCTTATCTGAGAGTGACCAGGCAGGGATTCTAAGAGGGCTGGAGAGTGGAAACATGATGGTTCTACTGCCAGCTCTAACTTAAAGAATCCCAGAATTTGTCTGGGAATGGGGACGCTGACTGTGAATTAACCACTTTGACATCTGAGCTTCACCAGGAATTCAGTGGGGGCAGGAGAACTGGACTGGGAACTCCTGTCATCCCCCTAAAGCAACTCCCAGAAGGCAGGCTCTCACCTACTAGCCGTGGTTGTGCTGTTCGCTTTCTTAGCTGGGGCTTTCTTCTGTTGGGTTTGTTTCGGTGGTTGAGCCACCTTGGGTTTCTTCTCCTCCTCCGCTTTTACTTTGTGCTTTTCTTTTTCCTTCTCTTTATCTTTCTTTTTCTTTTCTTTTTCCTTCTTCTCTTTCTTTTTCTTTGGTTTGTTCACTGGTGCTTGTGACAATGCAGCTAGCTGCTCATGGACAGCCTTTAGCTGGGGGAGAACAGTGATAAAATTACATCAGACTTCAAGGGAAGATAACTGATGCTTCCACCTACCATTACTCTGCATTGCAATGTGCAAGTATATCCCAAAATTAGTGATCAAGCAGTCCAATGATTGAACACAGGAGACTCTGCTTGATTTGAAATTTATTTTTTTTTTAAAAAAGAGTGCAAGTTTGCAGAGGTCAACTCGAATGAGAAGATAATTCTTGTTTTATAGGGGCAAATAAGCGTAATAGCTCCATCTACAGTGCTGACAGCCTGGTCTCTGGAATCCTGGGTTTGCTTCTTGGCTCTCTTACTAGCTTGATTTGAGACACCAGATAAGCTATTACAGTATGCTGTAGCTTCTGGCATCATATATCTGCATAATAAGAAAGGCCACGGCTTAACTGTCTGCAGCTACAACAGTCAAAACAGCTCATTTCTACAGATGGCATGCAGGGGAAAACTATCTCAGAGGAAACCTGTGACAGATTTTATTGTGCCTGAGATCTCAGACAAAAAGTGTCTCTTGTTCTCAGATGCCTGGTGGACCCCTCACCTCCATTCATACTCTAGGATCACAGAAGGAAGCACGGAGCATCAGCGCTAAGAACGGCTATCTCCAGGAAAATCAACATTACATCAGACATGCACTTACTGCACAGCTGAGCATTTTCCCCCTTTAGCTGGCAGGAGTGGAGATTGCTTTGCTGCATCCCAGTTCGATGGGATTTTGAAGAGCAAAATTAAACCCTTCCTCCTGCGCAGACACATAGCGTGGGAACTGCAATACCTGCTCCTGGAGCTCCGCCAGCCGAGTCGCTCGCTCTTCCTCCGAGTCTGAGCTATCCGAGTCGGAAGAGCTCTCCTCGCTGCTGTGACTGCTCTCTGTGCTCTTGCTCACCACTGGTGCTGTTGGTGGAGGAGGAGGTGGGGCTTCTGCAGGCTCATCAGGCATCTTTGCAAACCTCATCTCAAAGACATCCTACAAAAAGGGGGAAAAACTGGTGACAAAAGGAGCTTCAGCCACCAAGATGATATTTTGGCCTTTCAAACACACCAGACACCCCACCATGGGTCATGCAGTCTTACTGCACTATACAAGATGCTGTACAAGTAAGTAACGATGTACAGACAGGAATATGTCTGGAGGAAATCACCGACTCTCCTTTGTTGGTGCCATGAGCAGATCCATGCTTGGATCTCTGACACCTTGTAGCTGAACTAAACATACTCTGGAAGATGCATGTGTCAACACCTTTACCTGGAGCTTCCTGGCCATCGCTACCACTTCATGGTCTGGAGGATTGTACTTGTAACAATTAGAGAACATTAACCGAATATCTGCTGCAAAACCTTGTGCATCTTGGTATTCCCGACTGTCCATCTTTTTCTGCAAACAAACAAGCCAAAGGGAAAGGGGAGAAAAAGCCATAAGCAAAAGGAATTTGTAGCAACTGCATGGAGGTCATGTGCATTGTGGAGACAGCTCAGAACAGCATAAAAAACCGAAATTTAAAAATCACATTTTTCTAAGAGAACGGTAGTTTGATCTGGCTTATTGGTTCCTAAATAACATTCAGACTTTCTGCTTTCTAGAACAAGCAAGGAAGAAACAACAGACAACCAAAGAAGTTGATATCGCTCTGTAACAGTTTGAACACTTAAGGATTCAAAATTGTGGGTTTTTTTTTTCCTTTTTCCAAGTAGTACTACATAAATCTGTCAGGGTCCGAGTTATACTAGAAAATAGAGTCAATTAGAAAAAGGGTTTTCTGGATCAGAGACTTAATGCAAACAAGGATCATTGCCAGGAAGGGCAAGAGTCAGCAAACAACCAAGCTGCAATTACAGGAGTACATTAAGTGTGCATTTCTATGTGCTGCTTTGGTGTATTTGCCCTGTAAATCTGAAAGGGCACAAAAGATCACGACCATCTAACTTGACTTCCTGCAAGCACAGGGCATGATTTTTGCTGGGCAATTCCTGCAGTAAGGTAGGTGTTTACAGTTAAACTACACCACCTACTCTTGATTTAAATGTCCAACTGATAGAGAACAGATACAGAATTCACCCTTGATGAACCTACTCATAATGTTACTTCCTTGTGTACAGAGAAAAGTATCAGGAGCTAAGGATTTGCACTTTGCTCCTTTCACTTACTTTTCAGCTCTCACTTTTGTCCATTCCTCTTGCTGTTTGGCACTGAATGACTTGGGTTTATAGAACAGTTTATAACAGTCCTAGAACTTAATTGATTTTATGCATATTACTACTACACATAAAACCTTAGCTCAAATTACTCTGCAGAAAGGAAAAAGAAGCTAACGCTAGATTTCATTTACATTTAAAAGACCTGGGTTTAAAGAAACTCTCTGCCTGCCAAGTGCTTGCCAGTCTCCCTTCTGTTTGTCCTGTGCACCTGTATCCCCCAGTGAAGGGAAGGGGCTGACTGGCAGAGAAGCTGCAGATGTCATCATCAGGAAAGGTGATGAGCAGAAAGCAGGGGTGCTTTGGGTCTGGAACCCACGTCAGAAGCCTTAACACCAGCCACATTCCTACTTGTTCAATGGGAAATGCTGATATTCCACAGCTACACAGCAGACCTTGTAAGACACCTGAAAAGCTGCAACGAGTCCTAGAACAGTTTTTGTTCCGAATAAGAGCAGAGCTTCACCTCCAGGGATGCAGCTTTGGAGGGACCTGCACACAGGGTGGTGACATTCCTGCAGCCTTACTCCCCGCTGTGCTGCAGCCAGACATCTGACAAACTGACCTCATCTGACCTCATTCTTTCGGTGAATAAACCAGGAGAAAGCCTCTGAGCCCCAGCACAAAGACAGAAACGGAAATGGGTTTGTGCTTCTCCTCTCCCAAGGAGAGCTGGCCTTGTCTGAAAAGCATCTCAGGCCAATTCCAAAGCAAAACATATGTTCTAACTAAAGAGCCAATTTATTTTAATACACGTCTTACTGCATGAAAGGCCTTTTTGATGCGCTTATGTTTGTTTGGCACACTTAATGGCTGATTACTGCCTACGAAATACATTCCGCTGTCTGAGGCTTCACATTCATCCAAACCCAACAGTTCTAATCTGTGGGGTTTTGTTTTGTTTTCTGGTAAAGAATAATTAAGAAAAGAGAAAAGGACTTTAATTTGGTGGGCTGGAATACCTTTGGTTACAAATTCACTTTGAGATATCCAGCTGCTTAAAAAACGTTATTACATTTGCTATTGCAAATAAGGACTCATAGACAAGCAGAACTGGCAGGGGGCTGGAAAGGCAAACGAGTCCATTCTCTGCCTCATGCAATATCTACCACAGCGATCTCATTTTCCCTCAGCAATCAATTCAGTTACTATTCTTTAATATTCAGAAATCTGTTTCCTAATGTCTCATGTGCATCTCGCCCTAAGGTAAGCCTTGTCCTGCACACCTAGAATGCAAAAATCCCCAGAACTTTGTTTCCTCTCTTCTCACAATCTTTTACATGCTTGAAGATCTAATGTGTCCCCTTCCCATTTTCTCCTCTCCAAGAATAAACTGGATACCAGTTGATCCTGCAAACACATGCCTTGCACGTGGCATCAGACAGGTGCTGACAATGGACAAGGCCACACATGTCCAGCAACTTCAGCAGAGAAAAATGCCATCACTACCAGCTCAGCCTGATTTCTGGGGGCCTAACTGCAGAAATTTTCTCAACAAGAATAGCTGCTTTGTGAAGCTTTGTACTCTAAAATAGGTACAACTAAAGACATCTTTAAGATTTCCCCCAAAGAATGTCTCCTCCCTTTTGAACCCCTGAACTGAGCTGCTCTGAAAGCACAGCAATTCACTGCAAGGAAGTTAACTGGTGAGCACAGTTAAGACCCCTGGAGGTAGCACTTTATTCTGAGAGTAAACACCTTGTGTAAACCCTCTCACATAGCAAAGACTGTTGCTTGTTCACTATTGAGTAAACCAGAGGCAGGCATATCCACAGTGCTGCTGCTATGACCCAGTAGCCAGAGGAAGGAGTGAGAGAAGAGGTGCTCTGGGTTTGCCCCAGCTCCATGGCAGACACAGCACCCTGAATCCCCATGCCAAAGCACCCCAGCATCAGACAGGGGAATGTGAACATACTGCAAGTGGGCCCTGTCTGCCTATGCACAGGGCAGCAGCAGCACAGTGCTGCTACAACTTCACAGCAAGCATTTCACCTACTGCAGGGAATTAGGGCTGCTGCCTGTTCATTTTTAAAGCGTTAGCCATGCCTCTGCCTCCCTCTCCCCTCGTGCTTTCATCCTTTCCTCTCTCTGCTCCAAGCAGTTTGGCTCCTTCCCCCTCTAGTGATATCAAAGAATAGAGGTGGAGATGAGCTCACTGATCCTGTCCCTGCAGCTCTTCCCACTCTGAGTCCTAGCTCCAGCACAGCACACCAGCACATCCCTCTGCTCCTGGCTGCAACAAGCTCAGCTACAGCTCCTCCACCTGCCACCTGTGCAGTCACGACAGCCAACCTGTCTCCTCCACAGTGCACACAAGGAAAACCACCTCCAAATCCTTCTGAAGCACACCTCTGCCAGGTGCACAGCCTGAAAATATCCTCCTGGGCATGAAGGATATTCTCTGAAGAAAATCAAACCTCATATAATCAGAGAACCAAAGCGACAAGCAACCAGGTTATTTGGGAACCTATTACAGCTGCAGCAATGTTTATGTTTCACTTTCTCACGTAATTCTTTCAAGATTAGCTCAAAAGCCATTAGTTGGGCTGCTTTGCCACAGCCACTGTTACTTGCACAGAATTAAATCTAAAACCTTTCAGAGAGACAGAGAAAGCCCCTGACATTGGAGAATTACACTGCCTGCAAGTGGCAGGTTTCTGTTCCACGCAGTTAACGTATTACAGACTGCATCTAAGAAGTCACACTACAAACTACAGGCCAAGAACAATGATAATAAAACACTCCATAAAAACACAATACCAGGCAGCACTTCAAACAAGTTTATTAAGAAAAACACTACCACGAGGAAAGACAAATCCAGAGTCTTTGCATACAAAAGACTCCATGGGGTCTGCCATTAACTTGTCTCCAGTTTCCTGCCCTACACTAGTAAGGTACAGAGGGAGAGCATCGCCTGCACTTGCTGAAAAAAGGCAGAGGTGTACACTTAAAAAGAATGATGTTAGGAGTATAAAGGTATTGAAGTGTGAAGAAGTCACCAGTCCAAGAAATGCCAGCTTTGCACCGAGATTTTGCAGAATGCAGCACAATCTCTTGCAATAAGCAGCCACCTAACCACACAGAAATGCCAGTGCTGAGTCAGGATTTCACTCTTCATCTCGGATCTTACTGCATTCACCCAGGGCTTGACCTACCAGGCTGCAGGTATCTCTGCAGGCACGCAGAATCCCTAGGAACTCAAAGCAATGTGACTGACTGAGGATAGGTCTGAAAGGAATAGATTTACCAGCAGTCCCACTGAAGTCAGTACACTAACTGAATGAGCTCATCTAGGACACAATCATCCAGTGACTTGTGTTCACAAGACACTGGTAGTAAAAGGCTATCAATAGCACTTCATGAACAGCACTTCATCACACAAATGTGGTAACAAAAAGAACTGTTGCACCAAGCAAGAGATGTTTCGTCCCAACTCAGTCATTTCTGCAAGCCAGACGTACCTTGGAAGTCCTACTGCCAGATTACAGGCTCTTATATTTTTACATGTAGCCTACAATAAGCTGGGCTTACATAGCAAATCTAACTATGAACAGTAAACAGAGCATCATAGGTGGCATCAGGAACCTTCATTTAAGTACTGCACCTCTGACCTGACTCACAGAACACCACTGAAAACCCCATTTGCAACCTGTTCCTGCTCCCACCCCACTCACTGGCACCAGAGCAGCAAAATCAGACCCACTCAGGTGAGAAGGCTTGGAAGGGAGCAGATCAGTGTGTAAGCAACCCTGCTTTGAGCAGGATGCAGGCCTCCTCACCAGCCTGAGCTATCCATCAGCCTATGATGCATGTCATGCAGGTGGGCCTCCAAGATGTTGAACAACTCCAACGCTACGTAGAGCGAGCAGACCTTGACAGCAAGACATCTAATCAAAACAATGTACAAAGATTTGGCTCTAGGCATCCAAAATCAGCAGGATGGTGACTGCACTGCAGTACCAAAACTGAAGGGAGCTGCTTCCTTCCCCATCCACACTCAAGAGCAAGAGATGAATGGAAGCTTACACAAGAAAACACTGGGACCTTCCTCTATTGGCACAACATTAGAGTCAGGTAGCCAGCTTTGCAGACTACCGTGTCTGACCTAGCCATTCCTCCTGCTTTTACTAGTGTGTTTCAGGTTCCTTCTTGCCTGCAGCTCAACTCACCCTTCATCTTGCCTGCTTCTCCTGCCAGGAAATTGCTGTAAGTCTTTAACAGAGCTTGGCTTAATTGCAAGTCAAAAATATCGCACTACTGGCTTCTGTAAACAAAGCAAGGATATGGAAAGCTCAGGAGGAGAATGGTCTCCCAAGCCTAGCTCCACCATAACTTCCTTACAATGCTTTTGCCAGGTGGGAGATGGTCTTTTCTATACAAACCCAGCAATTAGTACTTAGATAGTACCTTCCAGATACCCATCCTCACAACAGCCCTGTGAGGTAGGTTAAGTATTACTTCCGTTTTACATCTGGGAAAACTGGGAAAACAGAGAGCTGTGGGGAAAACTTGCCCAGGATCATAGCATCGGAGCAGCAATTAAAACTCAGACACTGCTAACTCCTGGTCTAATCCTCAATGCACAGACCACAACAACTGTTCTCTCATCACTAAATAATGCAACTAAAATATCTGTAAAATATTGCAGGTGTAGAAAGAACCCCTGCAGCATCACGGCTGAATGGCACAGCATGTCAGAGCATGACACGTGGATTCCAGGTATTACATATGATTTCCTAAGGAACACGAATCACAAACACAATGCCCTTTTGTCACCCAGGCACTTAGACAATCCCAGGCATTGGCTCAGCTGGCAGCAAAACATTCCTGGCATGCTGGTGAAAACCAGCAGAAATACCTTAACTTCCTGCACATGGAAGAAAGTCTCACCTCCACCAACACCAATTCCAACCACTGGCTCACAAGGAGAAATTGGGAACTAGAAAAACATGGCTTTGCTCCATAGGTATTTAAGAGGGACTCAGAAAACCTCCCAGTCTACTGGGAAAAACACCTTGAATATTGGACCATACTAAGATAAGCTCCTGAAGAGCCAAGCATGAACCACACAAGCATCACATTATTTCCTCCCCTCCCTGAGTACCAGGCGATTGTCACGTTCCGGGTGGAATTGCTCAGCGTAAGCCTATCTGGACCACACATCATACCAACAAGTAGGCAGGCAGCAGTTTCTGGAAATGGGATACTATCAATCGAATCCTATGAAATACAGCACCTCTTCTTCTCAGAGTGCAACACAATCCCAAGGACACAAGTTTAAATAGCTGGACTATCCACAAAGAGGAGAGGATGCCATCGTACAGTCTGCTTTGCAGGGCAGAAAAACCCCACAGATGTCCCAGGTTACAGGAAAAAAGGAGGGGGGAAGGAAATTAAATATAAAAATATCCAGATGATATCCAAACACGTTCAGTTTTCCACCCTTGTCCCTTCCCCCTCCCCCAGAAGAAGACAGTCCTCTGCAACCAGAGGGCTGTGACACCCTGCAAAAGAGGTGGTAAATGTGGACGTACTTTAACAGTACTGAGATCCATGGGGTGTTTGATAATATCATGATAGTCATGTAATTCCAAGGCCTCTGCATCAACAGGCTTGTAAAAGGGCCATGCATAGGCTGCATGCTTCTTCGAGAGCATCTCCTTAAGAATGCTGTCACAGTACTTGAGGTGCTCAGAGAGTTTGCCCTTCTTCCCTGCATGCTGGGGGACCTCTCCATCTTCAAGGTCTTTCTTTGGTGGTTTGATGGGCCGGCCACCGCTCTCCCGTCGAGCAATGATTTTGGCCTGCTTGGGGTCCGAGAGGGGTGTGGGTGACTCGCTCCGGCTTGCAGTGATGGCAGAGGTGGTGGGGGTTGTCGTGTCTGCTTTCCGCTTCACTCCCTTTTTCTGAAACAGCAGATGGACAGACTTCATGAGTACATGCCCGGCTCGCACATTACGCCAGCAGAAACCTAGCACAGTTTATCCTTATTTTTGAAATCCACCTGTCTTCTGACAGCAAATACAATCACTTCACTGGGATAAATGGGACTGGTGACTAGAGACTTCAACACACAATTCAGCGACTACAACACGATGTATTACTACACGTCATCTGAGCCACAGTAACCAACCACTTGCATGTCTCCAACCCAACCCCAAACATGATGCAAAACGTGTTAGTTCTATGTATTTCACTGAGATTTAAACTAAGGACTCTTACCTCATGTTTGCCAAGGGAAAGGAGTGCGCCCAGTCGATTACTGCAGCTCAGCTGATGCATCGTGACTTAGTAAGTGTCAGTAACTTAACCACATGTCTGAGTCCCCAGTGGCAGGATCAGGCTATAAGTTCTGAACCAAAGCATATTAATCACCAAAGACCCATGAGCCCTCACTCCCTTGTATTTTGTGGGTGTGCTAAGGTAGATTGCTTACTGGGGACAAGAGCAAGAATTTAATGATTTTGCCTTAAGCAAATAAAACCTCTCTCACACAAATTTAAGCTGTGACTGTCCAGTCAGCTCTCTCCTGCTCCTATGAAGGATTTATTTCTCTGGAGAGAGAGAGGGGAAAAAGTTCCTTAGGGAAATCTTAAGTAAATCCCAAGCAGGATTAATTTTGCAGTGTGTGTTCGGCAAACTCAATTCTGGTTTCATCCTTGAGTTTTAAAATTAAATTGATTCTCAGAAGCAAGTTATTTGGACAGAAACTGAAGTATGAGACAGGCTTCTGAGGAGGACAGCTTAGCTGCAAGAAGATCTCACAATTTCTCTAGTAATCCCCAAGCTATAGGGTTAAATACGCAGAACAGTTCTGTGGCTCTGCTGGCCCATGCAACCTCACAGCAGAGAACATCAACACTGTTGCAGTTAATTTCCCAGTTGAAAAAAAAACAACAAGCAGCCACCAAAAACCCACGAGCTTTCTCTGAGCTATGCTTTCATCATTTTTAAAGCAATACACAGCTTGCCAGGAAAATTCCAATTATTTAGAACAACGTTTTCATTTATCCATAAATTAACATAGTAACTAGCAAAACACCAATGGCAACTCCCAGAAGATTACTCAGTAAGAGAGAACTAATGCACCCAAAACCTAGAGGCATCATCAGTCTCCTCCAACTGGAGTGACAGGCTTGTCTTGAACTGGTTTATGGTAGAGAGGCGCATTTCTAGTGCTGGCGTCTGCAAACCTTAAAGGAATAGTCCCAGAGAAATCGGGGGGCCAGTTATAGAGGAAAGATGCTTTGGGCTATATGCTGCAAAACAGGGGAAACCTCCACCAGCCTTCTGGTTCATGGACCACCAGCACTGGACAAGGCTGTGGTCAGAGGAGAGCTTGTAACTACATTGGAGAAGTTACAGTTGACATCACCTCAGCTATGGTACGGTCAAACTGGCAAAACTTTTCTCAATCCTCTCAAACTCAACAGCAAGCACTTGTCTGAGCACACCCCAAAGGGACAGTGATGGCCAGAGAGGCAAGGAGTCAAATGTGAAGAGAAGGAATGTAACATAACCAGCAGTGAGGGGATGAAAATAAAGCACTGGTTAGCAATATTGCTGCCTGAGGAGGAAGGGGTCGAGTTCTCCATTTACCTTGACTACTGGTGGCGTGGGAGGCACCACAGGCATTATCGGAGCAGCAGGCGGAGGGGGAGCCGCGGCAGGAGGGGCAGTGACAGGCGGGACATTAGCAGTGATGGTTGGCACAGGGGTGGCAGCAATGACGGGCGTCTGAGACACGGCTGGAGGGACGTTCTGGAACGGGGCCGGCGGGGAGACAGAAGACACGGCCACTGCTTGCTGCGCTCCTTTCAAACGACAAAGTGAAAACACACTGCAATGTACTGATGGTTACAAGTGCTGACAAGACATTGGCAACAAAGTGACAGTGGTGCCTCTGGGCTGTGTGATCATGGGCTTGGCAAAAGGCTCCTAGTCCAGGGCCACAAGAAGAGCACAAAGGACACGGTGTGATTATTTGCTTGTTACTGGTACCCAGGGGTTAACAAAGGAAACACTGACCTAAGTTCTTGTAGCAGGAGCTTTAGGCCAGCCACATGCAAGCAAAATACTTGAAGCTTTGCACATGGAAACTCATTGTTCTGGGACAGTCTTCCCTCCAGTGATCTCCACGCAACACCACACTCCAAAGAGCGGGAACTTGAGGAAAGGGAACGGAGGTACATGGCTCTTTCGGACAGCTGCTGTCCTGCACAGAACTCAATCTGGGAACATTTTACTATGCCCAACAAATGGTTAACAACCACTCCCCTATCACCAGCTAAACACCCAAAAGTCCAAAGCACTTCAGATTTGCCCAAAGTTCTACAACAAAAGAAACTGAGCTGGGAGTAGAGCTTAAGTTTCGTGATAGACAGGAAAGCATCTCTTATGCTAGACCTGCACTGTTAAAACACTGCCTACTACTGTGAAGGGGGAAAAATACTCAGTAACAGGCTTGTAACATTTAATGTCACTGAACTGGCTTAATACCTGCACTCTGTGTGCCCGCAGATGGCTTGCGACCTTTGCCTTTAGGAACTGGTGGCAATAATTCAACTTCCTCCTGAGGCATCTGAGCAACCTTCTGCAGAAATATCTTCTCCAGGGCTTGGGCCATGAGGACGATGTCATCTGTGGGCTGCAGAAAGAACAACACAAGCCCATGCTGTATCACTCACATATTAGAAGCAGCAAGGTTCAAGAACAGGCTTTGAAATTTCCAATGCCATTCAAATAAATGATGGCATACAAGTTCCAACAATGAACAGCCTAGCTCTTCTCCCTCCTTGCATGCTACCTTCCTGCTCCTCTATTCTGGTCTAGCATGCAATAATTACAGCCTGTAAATAAACTGCATCTAGAGAGTTATAAGGATTTCCTTCAGCAGCCTGGTAACTAGTATCCCGTGCATCAGTGTGGAAGCAGCAAACTGGAACAGATGAGCTGTCCTCCCCTTCCTCCCCTGCTTGCCAGCAGGTCCAAGAGAAGAGTGTGAACACACACTCTGTGGCTCAAACTAATTAATTTACTTCATCTTGTTCTCCAGTACAGGTCAACAATGACAAACCACTGTAAAAAACATAATACAAAGAATAGAAGCTTTTAACAACCTAACAAACAAGCAGACAAGCCAAACCCAAAACAATAATAAGCAATCTGAGGTCGGCAAGTATGGACGAGACATAGGCAGAGAACAGAGTTATACATCCTGTACTGCTCTCCTGTGCAGAGAGATGCTAGTCACTGCTAGCCAGCCAATGTAACACGTAGCACTAATACTCCACAGAACACCTGCAAAGCACTGCATAAACTTGAGCCCATCTTAAAGAACTCCTAAATGGAAATCAAAGGCATAAAAACTTGCAACATGACCCCAAAACAGAGACGTAACTATAACTGAAAGGCGTATTTGCCATTTTAACAAGTCTGGGGGAAGAAAGACACAGCACAAAGACAGCTTTGTGCACTTCAAGTAACGTGGTTGCAATTAGTGGCATTTCAAATCCTTGCAAGGAGGGCCCAGAGCACAGCAGAGCTGGCCCTGTTCAAAACCTGCACTGTAACAGCTGTAGGTGGGTCTTTTCTAGGCAGCGCCCCAGCTAAAGGCTTGTCTGGGCTCTTTACCTTGTTATAAATGTAACAATTTGTAAACATGGTGTTGAAATCCTGCATACATTCACTGGCACTCCAGTAATAATTATGTTCCAGGCGCTTCTTGATGGTCCCCATGTCCATGGGATTTTTTATTATTTTGTGATAATCCTGTTGGAGAAACAGGAAAGACATTACATCTTCCAGTATGTGGAAAGAGTGTTGTTCCCATTTCCCTCTAGTCCCAGCTTTCTCCTCATTCCCCCTCCCAAATACACGTCCCCAAATCTTTATGCACTTATCATCTTTGCTTTTCTTTTCTAATTTTTAGCCTATCATTATGATGAACTTGACTACAAAGCACCAGAACTCCTTCCACAACCACCAACCCTCTACAACAGCCCCCATGTGCTCACAGACACAAGTCAGAGTGGAAAGGTGCCACACTCGTCAGCCAGATGTACGCTGCAGTGATGAGCTGCTTGCTCACGAGGGACCAGCAGCTGGGGCAGCAGGGTCAACACTAGCTTTAACAGGGTGTCCAGTTTAACAGTGGACTGGCTGCAGTTTGGGAAACAGCATTTCTGCCTCCTTTTATAAAGGTTGCCTCCAGCAGAGGTTTATCAGTGCCAGCACAGGCTAAAACTATGCTAAAAGCATCATTCTCTCTATTAAGGTCATGAGCCTTGAAAAAGCTTCCACACGTTAACCCAGTTTCTCTCTGGGCTTGTCTCAAGCATCTGTAGAGGCTGTGATTAGCCTGGAGATGCTCTAGGCATGCAAAGTTACACACTGTAATTTTCCCATTCTGGAGAGGAGTGGGAAACTCTCAGTGCACATGCACATGAAGCCTGGTACTGCCACTGGTCACTCTCTGAGCCCAGCTCTCAAGCAGGACCTGAGACACTAATATTTCCAGGCAAGGCACACCAGCACAGAAAAAACAATCCTGCTGGGTCCTGGGCTTGTGCAGATTTAGGCCACATGTGGAAAAACAACTGTTCTTCCATCTTATGACTCATGTAAATTTTCTGGTAACCCACCCTAAAACCACCTCAATATTCCTTACTGAGAATTTAAATCCACAAAAAGAAAACGTAAAGGAGTACAGACCTAGAGAAATATACAGGTGTTAAGTGCTTTACTCTTTTGGCTAGCACTTTAAATAGCACCCATCAACAACATTACAGAGCACAAAAGACTCCTAACCCAGTCCATAAAACTGGGTTATAATCTGTGGTAACTGGAGCTCTCCTGACCTTACATCCCAGAATCATGCTCCCTTGAATCCTACATGCTCTTGCTGAAAGCAACCAGAGTTAATTTGCCATGGGCTGTCTGGCTGAGCAGACACAGGGTGGATGGGTGGTGGTGTCTGTATTTAAGTGAAGTGGGTGGTTAGGGGCATGCCTCCAACGTTGAGCTGTTACACCTACAGGACCCCTTTGAAGAAATGAAGAGCATGTGCCTCTGTTCCCAGGAAATCAGCCTGGTAAACCGGTTATTTATGAATAACCGGGCTAAATCTTGCACTATCTGGTCTGACAGAGGCAGAGTATATATCGTTAGGCACAGGAGGCAGATGGGTAAATGCAACTGTGCTGTTATTTCTGATTCCAGTACAGCATTTGAAAATATATGGCTCTGATGTATCCTTGGTAATTAGCTTCTCCTGTCTTCCTCAACACTGAAGCCAGTAGCCAATCTAGGAAAGCCTATCACAGACACAAGTTGCATTGAGCCCAACACCAAATGCTCCGAAGAACATGGGCTTCAAGGCTGATTCAAACTGGACAGAGGTGGGACAAGGGGTGAAGACACATAAAAGCAACCAGAGGTAAACCACAAATGAAGCACTGTGCTTCAGCTGCTCTAAGACACCTCACTTGTGTGCTCTTCCCTCATTGAGAAGCAGTTTTCTCCTTCAGAGATCTGTACTTTTCCACCTCTGAAAAATTTCATCTTCTAATTCAACAAGTCTAAGAGCATTCAAGGAAATCCCCAAAAGCAACCTAACCATTGGGATCCAGCTAACAGAAAACCCATCTCACTAACACAAAGCTTTCTAAGAATAGAACACTGAGTAGAAGATGATAGATACATACTGGCAAATTCAATTTAATTGCATCAACGGGTTGGTAGAAAGGCCAAGCAAACTGATGCTTCCATAAAGTCTTTACCACAACATTTTGCATATATTGCAATTGGTTGGTCTTCCGGCCAGGCTTATTAGGATTAGTGACCTCCGGAGGCGGTGGATTCACAGGGCCCTGAGGAGCCTGGATTGCTGATGTGACTGTCGACATTTTCCTGCTCTTGCTCTCACTCGCTGTCACAGCAGCAACAACTGGGAGATTTTCTTTCTTCCTTTATGCTCCCTGAACGGGACTGACATCCCATTTCCAGGGTCCAACCATACAACCTAGATCAAATGAGAGGAAGAAGATCATGTGTAAATACAGATACTTACTTGAAGCAGGCATGTTCAATCAACAGCAGAATTGTCTTAACTCAGGCTCTTTACCCCATCTGCTTTGTTCCCTGTAACACACTTGATGATGGGCATAGTTCAAGGCCAAATATACAGTGGAACAGCAATTACCAAATTCAAAGCCTGCAGAAAGCCAGTAAGCTTCACAGGACTAGGTCTTGCTCTATCTGGCTTGGAGAGTATCTTTGTGCAAAGAAAACACATGGAGTAACAAAATACTGTTAGGGAATACAGTTGGGATGTAATGCAGATTCCCACAAAGGTGCTGATCCAAGCAAGTAAACCCACAGCTTGAAGCTCCATGTAAACTTAACTGCATTGTTTTCAGACTCATGCTGGCTGGTACAGAGTCAGCTTACAAGCCTCTATACTGGTGCAAGGGTCAGTCTAAAATCCCATAATCAAGAGTCAACTAGCGGTGCCAGAGAAATTGAAGAGGGGGCAGAGAGGTTCTGTTAACAGCTGTGAATGAAAGGTGTCACCAGAACCATCCTAAGTGGAAGTGTTCTGCACTTTGAATCTCATAAATGCCTTGCTATGTCCCTTACTACATGTAGTACCTGACTAGGCCCTCAGTTTCATCTGGCAGTCTCAAGATGTAGGCTCAATATAAATCATAATTGATATTATATTCTGTGACTTAGTTCAGAGAATGCTGTCATGCTCTCTCAAAGACACTAAAATCCACACAAGAATACACAAATTGCATTACTGTATTCTATTTTTTCCCCAGCAAACTCCAGGGGAAAAAAAATGATATAATATCACTGCATCTTGTATACCATATGGTAAACAGCTTTGCTATGTCATCTTCCATAAACATTTGATATTTCTATTCACATCAGGACTGCAGCTACTCTTCTAGTGGCAAACAGACCACGATCACTTTCTAGAGGGAAATTATTTCAAATACATTCAGAAAGCCACACAAATACTCTCACTGACATATGTTTCTTGGTCACACAGAGAAACACAAGCAGAGACAGAAGCTGTGGTAATACAGGGAGAAGGAGTAAGAGACACCAGGATAAAAACACAAACCTCTCCCTTGGCACATCCCTCGTCTCTACTGACTATCGGGACTAAATATAAAGCAGCAATTTACCCTTTGAGTTGCTGATTAAACAATGGCAAAAAGTAAACATATAGCTAATTTAGGGGAATTTTAAAAAGGAGATAGGTACAAATATTAACAGACCAGGAACACAGAGGGACATTTAAGTATCAGCCTTCCCTGGCCTGCCCTGGTAGCTGAGGCATTTGCCTTCCGGAGACCAGCTGCGGCCAGCTACAAGCAAGTCCATCACTAGGAGAACATGGTACCCCAGTGATGCTGTGGCACAGGGAAACACATCGTAAAGCAGCTGGTGCTCTGGGTGTCACAGCCATCAGGGACACCGCTCAAGTGCTCTGGGTACTGGGGCTACTGGGTGCACCTTGTGGTGGACCAGCTTGGCTTGGCTCACAGGTGTCCCTGGCTCCAGAAACCAGATCTCTTTGGGTTTGGGGTTGTGTTTTTTTTTGGTTGGTTGGTTTTTTGGATGGTGGGTTTTTTTAGTGAATTGTATATTTGATTTTTATATAGTGCTTCTACTATGGAAAATGAAATTATTAAAAACCAAATCCATGTGTGAGTACCTATGCAGGGAACAGACAAGACCAGTTATGACACTGCTGCCATCTGTTCACAAGACTCATTATATTCCATGGATATAAAAAACCAGAGGTGACAATATGACTTTCCTGTGCCATACATATGACACAAGTCCAGTTCCACAATCAGACCCCTCACATCCCTATTTGACAACTCAAGAGCCCATTTTTGTAGTTAAAAGCAGATCAGTTTATTCCCCAACCACTTCATCTGATTGTACAGGTCATGCTGCTGTTGGCAGGGAGGGTGACCACCAAGCAGCCAAGAAGGATGATGGCATTCTTTGGGCAAGGAATTTTAAAATTAGGATTTTACTTGGGATTTCAGATTTGGAAGAAACTGGGGAGGCATTTTTCTCTTTATGTCACATCAATGTAAAGCAGCAGCAGCAATATTGCAAAATGCAATCTTCAGATCAAGGAGGGTACAGACACAGAATTAAAAAGAAGAAAAAAGATAATTGGGAAGTTTCACCCAGTCTCCTTCTGGGCAGCTCTCTGCATGGATTTCAGACCCCAAGGCCTTTGAGCAACATCCATCATCCTAGTGTATGCAACACTGACTGTAAGCCCCTGGTGACCACCACTGAAGTGTTTTGTTTGCTGTCTTTTTGATTAACAAACTGAATCCAAGGCAAGGATTGATGGGAAATAAAACACCCACAGAGAGCAATTCCTACTGCTATAGAGCATTTCAGTCACAAGTTTGAAACTACACAGTGTAACTTAAGGCTTTCCTTTAAATAACCTAAAGCTGAATGCAACTATTCTTGTTGCATTTTAATTTCCTGGTGTCCTCCTACTTCTCACACTCCATTTGATACAGATTGTTTTAAAATTAGTTTTTATTAAATCCCAGAACTGTAATTCAAAAACCACAGATTTAGCCCCTGCCTCTCCCAAACTCCCTCTCTGACCCTTAACCAAGGCGTTCAGTATCTCCAAGCCACAGCTCTTCATCTGTGCCATGGAGATAGGGATAGTTCCTTTCTGTCTTCATCTGCTCCACCCAGCCAGTTGCAAACTCCCTGGGATGTGCACTACCTCTTTGTGTGCACATTCTGATCGTTAAGCGAGGCTTGTAGAGTCCACACAAGAGGCATGTAACAGTCATCAGTGACACAACTCAGAAAGGATTTTAATTAAGAACATTACCAAAAGTAGGAGGGGCAGATTGATGACAGCCAACTCAGCTAGTCCTCTGACAGCTGATCCTCTTTAACTTGCAGGCTCCAAGTCATTGGTTATTATAACCAAAAGTGGCTACAAACCCCAAATCTCTCAGCAGCACTGTCATTTAAATGCTGGATCCTGCAGCTGAAAGACAGGAATAGCTACGTGGGCTATCTCAGCAGCACTGGAAGTGTCTGTTCCTGGCATAAATGCAACTTTAAAGTACATGTGCCTCACTGCACCATTTTAACCCTTGGTCCATCAGCTTCCTCATCATTTGCTGGAGAAGCTGCTTTGATATCAGATTATTCCTTAATTTTTAAAAGTGTAAACTTCTTTTTACATCCATTCCTTTACTTGTAAAGTTTCAAAATATTCTTCTTAAGAATGTAAAAAGCAGAATTATGAGGAGTCTAGAAGCTGAGGGCACAAATGCTTTAGAAACATCCAAAAGCATATGACACTGAATTCATAGAGGCCATGGCCCTGCCCGAGATCTACCAGTTGTCAGACCTCATTTATCAAATGAGGAAAGAGAGAGGTATGACCATCTGACATCCCAACTTACCGTACAAATCATCCAACACTACAGCAGACTCACACACAGCAAACAGGCAAGGTGACACAAGTTGTCCCCTAACTACAAGTAGAATCAACACACACAGCTCTAGTCTAAGCGCTCCAGCATCTACTGAAATTGCATTAGCATCAATAATTAAAGTATTAGGGGAGACCAGGGATGAACCAGGACATCACTGTACAAGGTACTGTACAAGCCAGGAATAAAGACTGCCAAAACCAGCCTTGGCACAGACATCATGTGCATCTTCCAGTGAAGGTCTAAGGTTGGCCTTCTTTTAGCCCTCGAGTAATAACGTCTTAATGTTAACTCATCCTGCTCCTCAGATCTGCAGTGTTCAACAGAAGCTGTTCTTGATTTTTCTGGCTGCACATGTACACCTCTGACATTACAAATTTAATGTGCACCCTTTTGCTGTCCTACATGAAGAGCGTACACTGCTTCCCACACTGTGTATTTCTCCTCCCCCTTACTCATTTCAGTCTGAGACACTAACTAAAAGCAAAACCCAAACTCTCAAGTAAGTCTTGCTTCTCTGGAGCTCCTCTGTCTTTTCGTGCTAAGTTGCAATCTCAGTGTGGCATCCAGCAAAGCTACAGGGTTTGGCTTCATCCTTCAGCCAAGCCAGTCATATAAAAAAAAAAAAAAAGCACAGAAAAACCCAAGCCAGCTAAGTTGGAATGAGATTTTTTAAACTTTTCTTTCATTGAGTTGCTTGCATGGGTCAGTCAGTGGAGAGACAGTTGGCAGGGATAAAACATGTTAATAATTCCCTGTACTAGTAGGATAACATTTTACTCAGCTGATGGAGACCACAGACTGTCTGCAGTGGTGGAGACTATTTTAAAAGAGGCTATAAAGCCCCATGAAACATGCAGTGTGCCAGTAACCCTGCTGCTTCAGCTAACGGTTCTGCCACTTCCTTTGGCTGAACATTTAACGGATGGCTCACTCCCTTGCTGCTGTTCATGCAGTACAGGATGGTATTTGTTTTGATTGCAAAATTAGAAGGTAGCACTTTATGTTAGTACACAAACCTAACAGCTCTTTTTTCTCCCTTGGTATAGTATTTCTACGTGGTTACTTGGACACTGATCAAAAGCTGGTGCAGTTCCAGCCCAGTCAGAAACAACAATATCAATCTTCCCATCAGGGAAAATTATCAAGTTTGAGAGATGTTCCTTGACCTCATCTTTATCTCCACATATTTATTTACATTTCAGTAGCACACAGAGGCTGCGCAGCCCGAGGTCCCTCAGTACTTGGAGCACTGTGCAGACAAAGCATAAAGCCCTGTTCCTACCTGGAAGAAGTAGCTGGAGCTCACAACTCAGGCTTCACACCGTGAAGTGACCTGCCCGGGGACACCCAACAAGCCTGCAGCAGAGCTGAGAGCACAGCCCTGAACCCTGGCCAGTGTCTGGCTGCAGTTTCATTAGCCAGCCTGTCAAAAGAAACAGCACCTCCAAGGCAATGCTGGTCTCACAGACATGACAGACAGCAACTGAACCTTTCTAAAGTTAGGACAGAACCAGCAGCCAGAACCACACTGAGACAGCAGGGTAGCTGGAACAGGTGCCTTCATGCTGTTGCTCCAAGCATTACCTCCCTGCACAGGTTCCTTGCAGCCACCAAAGCAGATGCTCAGTACCCTCCCCCTGCCCCAACAGCAGCAGTAGCTATAAGTTCATCCCACCATATACTACTTCCTGTCTCAGAGTCGCAGCAGGCCTGGAATCATCTTTGTCAAGACTTCCTTGCAACTGCAGGAGAGGTTTAGCACACTATTACTACCCCTGCAACATAACCTTAAAGTTAGATTACAAAGCAAGGGTAGACATATCTATTTCATTCTACAGGGGGGTACACCACCAATCCTCCAAGGAAACAAAGCTGATGGATGTCCTCTTCTTCCTATTACTCTGCACCTTCCTTTCCCTTCAATGTCCCATACAGGAATTGAACTTCAGGTAGCTTTCACTACCTACTAACTCCATGTCAGCAGGTGTGTTCTCTTCAAACTCAACAATCTGTGAGTTGAGACAGACTTGAGGACTGACAAGTTGCCTTATCAGCCAACTCTGCCTTGGCAGACACATCCTATACACAATATGCCACCCCCTCAAGACCCAGGGGTGAAGTACTTGCACTTGGCTTCACTGCAGGAAGCAGGAATTTGGCTTGTGAGTGCCCCTGTGGCACACTGCAGCTTTGCACACTGAAAGTCCATTCAGCTGTCCTCGTCTCCCAAATCAATGCATATTATTTTGAGCACAGCCCCAATGACATTGTGTGTCTGGAAGATGCAACTGTGTCCTTAATTTACCTTTGCATGAGGGAGGGAAAAAAGATCACAGAAGATTAAGTCGGTTCCTTGGCTTTTGACTTGGGTTAGTTTAATGCTCATCAGATTATGCAGATGGATTTCCCACCCTTGGTCTCTCCTTGGCTATTACAAGAGCAGGTGTTTCCTCAGCAAGGAGCCTGTGGGTTTCTAACCAGTAGATAAGAATCAGCCAGAAGCAACTGGTAATTTCAAGGGCCTTTGGTCCTGATAGATACCGAGTGCTCCCTGAAAATCAGACTGCCTTAAGATGTCTCCCATCATGCTTTCAAGCTCAGGGGTACCCAAAAGCAACTTTATCTTGACTATAAAAGCACTAGGGACTTATTTTAAGCACTATTCTAGGCGCCTCAAATAAAAAGATAGTATTTCTGATAATTACAGACCAGAATATTTCTCTCCACTGAGTTGCTAATGCCACCGGAAGCACTTTCTGATGAAGTCTGAGCAAGAATTCAGATGCATGTCACATAGCTCCCTGCAACACACAAATCATATGAGGCTCAACTGCTTTCTAAAGGCTGCAGCTTCAAGTGCCAGGAGTGATGTCTCACATTGCAAGAAGTTAATTTTCATAGCTTTCATTTTGCTTTTGAGAACAGTCTAAATAACTGGCCTTGGTAATGGATTAGGTATGGTTGATGTTGTTTTGGATCAAGGAGAAGGACACATTTCTTCCAGCCCTACTTTTTGCGATCCTCTGAAAACATAGAGGTAAACTTAACTCAGACATATGGTGGTTTTCTGCAAGCCCTTGAGTTACACACAGTGTTGTTAACAAGGCTACAGGAGGAAGGAAGAGGAAGTGGTTAAAGAGCTTGCTCTTTGTTGGATTCCTGACTGGAAGAGTTCAGCCAGCTTTAAGACTGACTCTGAAGCAAGGACTGAACTGAGATCTCTGAAATAAAGTACACTTGCAAAGAAACTTCCAGGAAGTACTTCAGCAAATTAAATGGGCAAGCTATAATAAAAATGTTAACGAACACTTAGTTGTAGCTGTAGAAATAAGCACTGAACAGGTTTCAGAGCAGGTAAAGCTCTGAAGACAGAGTCGAATCAACAGGGATGGGAATGCAGTAGGTGCTTCACAAGAAAACATTAGTGGCTGTGCCTCTCACAAGGAGATATACCAATTATACCTTCATGACAACAGAGGAAAAAAAAAAAGTGTTGGGCTGTTTCAGTCTTATTTTCATAACAGAGGTTTGGCACAGAAAGGAAAGCGTTTGGGATAGTCACATGTCTGGGCAGAGTCTGCTCGTGCCATTTCTTCCTAGAGGGGAAAGGTGGAGATGCAATGAAATTACCTTGCATGACCCATAGGGATGAACCCACATCATCTCATAATCAGGGGAAGAACCAGAGGGAAGCCAGACAGCAGTCAATCTGCTACAGTTCACAGAGAAAGGAGAGAAGGTGAATTTGCTTCTGAGCATATGCCCTCTCTTATCCAGCACACTGCAACACACTGAATGCTTATCCAGCTATTTCTAGCACTTGTAGGGGTTCCTGCAGTCCCTTCAAAAGCCCATGGGTGGCAGAAGCCCTGCAGCCCCGGGACGTTAGGCAAAAAAGAAGTGCTGGGAAGGTGCTAGCACATGGCCACATACCATACACTCTCCCAACACGTCAGGAGCAGGACTAGGGGGAGACATGAACCTAGGGGAGGCAGGAACATGGCTGAAGGCACATTGGAAGTATGGTGTAAACCACAACACAGACAGCAACTAAGTCCTCCTCTGTGATTCAGTAACCACTTCAAGCCCCATCCTGCCCTCTTGATAAGTTGCACAGCCTCTGTGGCTCAGTGCCTCTCCACAGAGGGTTCTGCAGACTTAACACCTATAAGATACAACTAATTGGTCAATCAAGATAAATCTCTTTCTAATGAAGGTTTAGACAAAGACAAACTCACTCAAGCTCTCCAGGCTTTTTGCCCCCTTTACCTGGGTCAACTTCTTCTCTAGCTGTCTATTAGGAAGGGATAAAATAACAAAGGAGGTCAAGTGCTAGACAGATGAGTCTGGAGAGTCTATTCAGACTGATCAGACTTGTAGATGCTCCTATTGTTGCAGTTACAATATCTGTGAATCATCTAGTTAATGCTACCCAGCCCTGAAGACACATCCTCTCAGTACAGGAGTGCTAAATGTGATCCTAGCTAGAGAAAGTCCATTGCGCAAGCATGAGGTGTGGAAGTGCAGGGAGAACTTGCTAGCTTTCATCAAGTTTCCTAAAGCACCACAAAAAGAAACTGCTGCCTAGTCAAGGGGAACCTCCATGCTTACATTAAAGTTTACCAAGGAGGTGAATTAGTGATCCTGAATTCAAATCTTGCTGATGGGCACAGCAGACTCGGTTACAACTTCTTCAGACTAGCTGATTCCACAGATCAAGAGAAGCCCTGGTTCATCTAACCTTGGTCATTGTTATTATTGCCATGCAGCAATACACTGAAAGAACCACTACACACCAGGCACTGTATCAGACTGTAGGAGACTCCAGCCTCTGCTCTTGATCAGGCATTCCAAGTGGAACAGTGAAATGGAATAAAAACTGGAGCCTGTCTTGATTGCTAGAGCAATGAATCGACAGGTCAAACACCTCAACTGAACCCTGTTCCTCAGCATGTGTCTAGATACCAACTACACTATGACCAAGAGGCTCCACTGCCCTGACCAGGACCAAGCACAGCGGAGCATGCAGTCTCTGCCCTAAGGCATGAACAGTCTGGACAGGCCAGGGAGGAGGCACCAATTGGCAAGACATATAGGCCTTGAAAAGAAAAAACACAACCAAAACAAGCCCCCAAAAATCACAGTGCACACAACACACAATCACAGTACCACAACCAACCTCCTTTGATACTCTGTCTCCTCAGCTCACCTACTACTTCACAGCCTAACTTCTCCAAGGCACGATTTATCGAGCATGTTACCACTGCCAATTCATCCTGTGATTCCAGAAATCAGTTCTGCAAATTGCAGGTCAGCAAACCATATTTCACTTAAATTGTTCTTAAAAAACCAAACCAAACCTACTCTGGCACTGGCCCAAATTTCAGACGATACGTGCACAATAGAAGCATTTAGGTACACCCATTAAAGCATAACTTGGCAACACCCGAACAGGTTTCAGAAGTCCTAATAGGATTATTGTATGTCTACACCCTTGCAGGGTTCTTTTTTTCTGCTTTTTAAAGGATGTGCTCCACACAGTTAAACATTTGTGTTCTGAAAAAGACGGTCTGCCCTTCCCCTTTTTAATCAGCATATGGTGCTCTGTGTCCTTTTACAATGTAAGAAAAAAACCCAACCCTTAAAATCCACTCAGTTTGATTCAGCATATAGTAAATAAATTACACACAGCCTTTCCACAACAGGTTGCTATGATTTTTTCTGCACTTTAATTTCCAAAAAGAGAAATTACTGGACACAAAGCACTTGAAGAAAAGGTGAAAAACAGGAGCTCAACTGAACATTTAGAATGCAAAGAATTAGAAGAAAAAAGACAGTTGCAAAACAAGATGCTGACACCTCAGCACAGTTCTCTACACCCCACGCTGTTGGCTTGTCAGTTCCCCACTTGTGAAATGGGGATATTAATATTTCCCCTACCATGTACAAATGGAGTATTCAGTCTTTTCCCATGCATTTATACATTTATTCCTTCTCAGTGCTATGTTTACACCAAA
This sequence comes from Zapornia atra, assembly GCA_013400835.1. Lineage (NCBI taxonomy): Eukaryota > Metazoa > Chordata > Aves > Gruiformes > Rallidae > Zapornia > Zapornia atra. The sequence continues at coordinate 405,547 of VZTU01010797.1, forward strand.
TTTTAAATAAAACCCCACAAACACACCGAGGAACATATATATATACACACCGTAACTTGAGTTTCTGGAAACACTTAGCTGTTCTTTACTAAGTACAATGTTAATTGTCATTTGAAGAAACTGCAAAGCTAAAACTGCCATCTGCTTTATCCCTTTCCCCATACTGCAGTGCGCTTTAAACACGTTTCTAAAAGATAAACCACAACACCCAAGAGGTCCTTCTTGACACCTGTTAGGGCGGGGGGGTTTAGATACAGCCAAATTCCACTTCCAACTGAATTTAAGAGGCTACATGTAACAGGAAGATTACTTCCTCTTAATGAAACTAAGTGCAGAAAGTATGCTGAGCACAGTATAAAGCCCAGAGCCCTTGCAAACAGCGTTCCATCCTTACCTACTTAAAGGACTGTTTTTTGCTCTGCATCCCTAATAACTTACACTTCAATTCTCTTACATCACCAGTGCTGCATGCCCATCTATCAGCATTATTTATATAATTTACAAGTGCTACAGATGTTATCCTTAGGGGCAGCTCCATGCAAACATCAAGAGAGAAGACAGACTTCTAATAAACACAGATCAGTATGTTAATTTGTTAGAAGCATTTCACAGTACATAGCATAACCATCAGAGCGATTCATTAGAGAAAATACCGTCCTTCATCAAGAGACCTTGCACGCTTTTGTGCTCCACTCAATTTTACAATTTGATTAAAGTTACTATTTTGAAAATTTACTTCAGGAAAACAAGCATTACAAGTGTAGTAAGACTGCCACCAGTTGAAATTATGTTCTGGGTTTACAGCTACAACACTGCAACTTTCCCAAGCAAAGTCTACAAATCAATATATGCCAATCAAGTCAGTTTAAGGGGATGAACAATTAAATGAAAGCGATTGAATTACCATGACATAAATATACTACTTGTTAGCCGAGACACCGTAGCATAATATTTGGTAATGGGGCAGAGGAAGTGCAGCCACCAAGTCAATTATTGCAGCCTAGCCCACAGAGGAGTGGCAACTCACTCCTCTGCAGCAGCCTTCCCATTTCCGACTACCACTCAGCCCCCATGCATGTTCCTCTACATGAGTTGCACCGACTTTGCTTTATCTGTTTCCAAACCAACTGAAGTGCCTTGCCTTTGTACAAACACGCTCTTCCAGGATAATTCAATGTGTTGATTTAAAGCAAACACGGCCAAACAAGTGCAGAAGGCTGTACGCATGTGGTCTATTTCAGACAGAAAGCACCTCCTGATTTTGCTGAGGTTGGGTAGATCCATGAATCTGCTCAGCTCTGCAAGGAAGTTGCAGGTCAGCTAAGGTGTGAATAAGCTGATAGCAAGGCTGCTGTTGCTCCCCAACAGCACAGTTTCCACTTTCTGAGTTTATTATGCATCTGACAAACTCACAAATAAACTGCAAAAAAAGGAGAAATTTGGATCATTGAATCTATTACCCCTCCTTTACAGGGAGCAGAGGCTGTTAATTTGGGGAAGAGGGAAAAGGTGCTCCCTGCTGCCTACCCCACCCAAGGGAGGAAGGTGGTCTCCCTCCACACACCCAGAGGAATACTGCTCTCTCCACGGACTGCTCCAGGCTGACAAGCAGGCTCCTAATAGGAGGAGCTAAGCTTCCCCACGCACAGCTCCTGCTGAGAGCACCCACGGCTTAGCTTCCTGCGCAGTGAGAACAGACAAGCCCTAAGCCTCTCAAAGCTCCTGCATATGGATGAAGTTCGAGTCAAAGGAAGTACGACCAGGACCGCATGGACACAAGTATCCTAGTTTATTCCCATGCAGCCTGTTCCTGTCCAGGCAAAGACACATGAGCTGACACATAATATTCACACACAGTCACTTACTCCAGAAAAAAAAATTGGGGGAGCATGCCCTCTTCCACACAGCATCTTGAAGAGCTGCACTTTAATGCTGTTTCACAGCCCCTACACAGAACTGTAGCACCAACAGAAAAGTCACAAAAAGACAACGCTTTCCAACAAGGAATAGCATTCCCCATTATACCCACACACAATTCTTGCACATACAGTACAAAACACACGTGTGCTCAGCATATCAGGTTCACTATAGCCCACAGTGCAGCACAGATCCCAAACCAGCCTTGGTAAGCAAAAAGGCTGCTACGTCCTACGTCCCCTCCCAGAAAAATAACCCAGTACTGCAAGCTCCGCACTTGCTTATAACCAAACCCACTGAGCAGCACAGCTTTAGAAAAAAGATCTCTCTGGGCATGGCCACATTGGTGGATGGTGAGAGAGATCCCCAACCAGACATTCTCTAATGTTACACATGGATAGAATGAGCAGTTGGAAAGACAAAGTTATACAAGGGAAAACACGGCCTTTTCTTCAGTAAGGATTGGGTTTGGTTATGACAGGAAACTAGTCAAAGTGCATCTCTGCTCATACTGTTATGTCAGTGTGTGGAGTCCTCTGCAAGCATATCAGCACGGCTGTGGAGTGCTGCAAGTGTGAACTTCACGAGTGGAACAGCTCTTGAGGCCAGGAAGGAAAGCTGCAATCATATTTTGTCTCTGCCTCTCTCTTTTTAAAGGATAGAGGGGAGATACGGGATCATCTGCAAAGCAGACCTGTGACAATCAGACCTGAGCCTAAGTCTCAAAGTTTGAAGCTAAACAGAATCAGTTCAGCCTGAAAATTTTGTTTAAAAAATTGGTACCTCACGCACAGAAATTCCACCTCAGATTATCTTTACACCTGTTGCATTGCTGGTGGAAAGGAAAACATCCCTAGTCCCAAACAAAGGAGTGAGACAAATCTCTTCTGCTCAAATACTCCGAGACACGATGGTGTCTTCTTATCAGACTCTGAGGCCTCAGAAAAGTGACTGAGGCCTGTAAAGGCGCGAAAGGAATCCAAAAGAAAGGCCAGGGTTTCCTCCAGTCGGTATCTTATCAGTTAGAATAGAAGGAGAAAGGACTAGTAGAAAAAGCAGCATGTTACAGTGAATTTCCATGTTACTGTCTGAAAGAATTTGAATCCTTTCAACACTGGCTTTAGCAGCAAGTTAAAGAGTTAGTGTGCCCCAAAGAAAGTTGTTCACCTTCAAGAAGCACTAGACAAAACCCCACTAATGTCACAGTAAGATACGGTGGAATGAAAAGCTCGAGATACACACACATCCTTCCAAAATGTCCTGACAGCTCACTGAGCAGCATAGCAAACAACGGCTCCTTCCTAGTTCACAGAGCTCTGTTGCCTACAATGGTGTTCTGGGCTATTACCGGAGAATAATGTGGCAATTTAAAAAAACAACAACAACAACAAACACCGCACCAACAACAAAGCAGCCCCAAAACCCGAGAAAACAAAACCAACACACACAACAAAACCAAACATACAGTCCACGATAATGACTGGGAAACCACTACGTATTAATGAATTTTGCAAATTAGGAAAGAAGGAGCAACCAGGATTAAAGAGAAACAATCAACACCTAGATGCTAAACACTCTTTGTTCATTTACTTAGCAAAGTGTAGTTCTGTCTGCGCTGAAAGCACCTGATAGCTTACCAAAGCAGACAGAGAGTAATATATTTTGTAAAAAGTAATTAAGCCTTTGAAACATGAGATCTCACTACATCACTCGGCTGCTGCCGAGGAGAGGGATTTGACTCCCAAGCTGTTTGTGCTGTCAGCGAGAGAGATCGGGCTCCCAGATTCCTCCAGGGAGAAGGAGCGAGATTCTAGGAGCGCAGCAGGGCTTGGCTGGAAAACCAACGACCCACTCCACGAGTGTCCCCCCTCCGCCGGTTAATAGGTAAATATTAAACAGCATCTTTAAGAATTTGTCCAATTAAAGGTGCATCTCTAAAAACTGCAGGATGCCCCAGCCTTCACCAGGGCAACTGCTTTATCTGTGCACACTGCCTTCAGCTCACCAAAGTTCATCAGCGGAGGAGACCCTCAGGAGACCCTCGGGTCTGGATACTGCTGCCAGGTTTGTGGATACCAAGTGCCTCTTCCAGAAGCTCCCCCTCCCCGTCTTAGTAAAAGACTGAAGGATAGAGTTTTAAACACACGATTCTTAACTCAGGAAAGAAGTATTTTGCAAGATCAGTAAGAGCTGTGATTTCAGTCGTTGTACCCAGCGCAGTTGCAACAGCGCAAAGGAACGAGGAGATACCAAGCCTACTGAAACACATCTGCAGACACTAAGGAAACCAGGCTGCTTGAGAGACAGGCAGTGCAAGCACTGCTGCCTGACATGCCTGCTGAGCTGGAACATCACATATCAACGTGCTCTTCTTCTAAATATTTTTAAATGACAGAACTGAAGTTTTTGAAAGCACCTCAATGTTTAAAAGACCCAAGTTTTATTTCCAGAAGCATCGGAGCCTAGTTTTTATTTGAAGTTAATAGAATTAATATTCCCAAGTCAGTTCTGAGCACAAACCTCAGACACTTTACATTGCACATGCATTCTTTCTTAATTTGAACTGCCAGCATAGGTCACTAAAAGTAAAAAGCCTTTCACTGGAATAACTACTGTCTCAGCACTGAGCGCTATGCAGGCAGTGAGCATAGAAGACAATATTGCAATCAAGCTTATGCCCAACACTGAATAAGACTGTTACCCTCTGCCCAACCCTTTTATTAAGCATTGTCTCAATGCACTGTGTGCATGAGTGAATATTTTTAACCAGTGTGGACTACAGAGAAAGAAAAATTCAATTTTACAATTTATTCTTTCCAAAAAGGAAGGCTTTGAGGTCAGGAGTTCCTCTGTTCAGACAGAGCCTCCCAGTGTATTATTAAAGATTCCCTGAACTTCTGGGCTAACAAAACAAGACACCCAGCAGCCTGCTGGTGCTGTGATATGCAGATCAGGAGGCAGGACTTCGCATTTACAGTACACTCAAGCAGTTGGGTAGTTGTAAGCAATACAGACCGGGTTTCAGAGTGGTGTTTTTTTTCTTGTAAAGCAACCAAGACTGCTTTGGGCATTTCTTGTTTGTTTTGATTGGTGTATATTTATTCTGCACTTCTCACCCATATACTGCAGCACATACAGTAGTCGCCAAGCACTCTAATACCTTAACTTAGCCTTGTATGAATTAAAGGCAAGAGTTTCAGCTTTAAACCTAAATTTCCAGCTTAATTTAGAGACAATCCCTCAGCACAGTCATATATATTGAGCACATTAAAAATATTAACAAGTATATTAAAAAAAAAGCTCACTTCTCTATTCCCAGCAAGGAACAGGTGTGCTTTGCTCACTGTGTTACCTCCTGACCTACTATTTACTAGTGTCAGGGAACTCAAGATGTAAACAAAACAAGAAACGTATACAAACTTTCAAAGCACTAGTGAAGCCAACGTATTTGTTTATCCAGAGAAGTTTATTTTAGGAACTTTTGATTCCTGAAGACATCAACAGAAAGGTATAACCACACTAAGCAATCATCACAGGACATTCAGCAGGAACCTTACTGAATGCACGCTCCACGCTGTCAAGAGTGATTTCGGTAGGAAACACATTCCCTATTAACACCGTCCACGACTGAACCACGCAGCTTAAAGACGCGCACAGATCTGAGACCTGAACACTACAGCTTTGTTTGAAAGTGAAACTAAGCAGGCTACAAATAATGCTCTATCCCCAGCGCCCAGGGAGGAGCAAAAAGCAAACTGGCATAAACGGAGTAAAAGCGCGGCTGAGTTTTGAAGCTTTGCATTTTATTATCGGTAGCATTATTTATAGCATGACATTTCTATATATAAATCTGTGATCTGCGTTTCTTTTTACACCTATAAAGCATATCGAGTTTAAGGCAACGGACCGTTTATTTGCGAAAGTTCGGTAAAGAGGTATTTACACAAGCAAAGTAGCTGTATATATACATATGAACACAAACACACGCATGCGGATACGGACAACGCACGAAACGCGCACTTTTCAGCGCATCGTATGCAGCCTGCTCAGACCTTTTCCCAGCTCCCAAACCAGCGACCCAGGCGGCGGCGGGGACAGAGGGAAATGGCCGGGAACAGCCCGGAGCTCGCCCAGGGTGAGGAGCCGCCGCCGAGCCCCCGCTCCGCGCCCCGAGCGCGGCCGCTCACTGCCGCCGGAGCGGCCCGGAGCCGCGCACGGCTGGGAGCGGGGGTTCGCTGCTGCCTAACCCCCTCCTCCCCGCTTCGCTTTTTTTTTTTTTTTCCTCTTTTTCCCCNCGTTTCTTTTTACACCTATAAAGCATATCGAGTTTAAGGCAACGGACCGTTTATTTGCGAAAGTTCGGTAAAGAGGTATTTACACAAGCAAAGTAGCTGTATATATACATATGAACACAAACACACGCATGCGGATACGGACAACGCACGAAACGCGCACTTTTCAGCGCATCGTATGCAGCCTGCTCAGACCTTTTCCCAGCTCCCAAACCAGCGACCCAGGCGGCGGCGGGGACAGAGGGAAATGGCCGGGAACAGCCCGGAGCTCGCCCAGGGTGAGGAGCCGCCGCCGAGCCCCCGCTCCGCGCCCCGAGCGCGGCCGCTCACTGCCGCCGGAGCGGCCCGGAGCCGCGCACGGCTGGGAGCGGGGG
>VZTU01010797.1:421843-527386 GCA_013400835.1 Zapornia atra
CCGTGCCATACTGGTGCCAGGCTGGTGCTGTGGCTGTGCTGCGCCCGTGCTGTACCGGGCCGGTGCCAGGCCAGTGCCATGCCGGTGCCGTGCGTTTGCCGGGAACCCTCTGAGAGCCCCTCGAGCTGGCGCTTCGGATTCATGCGGGAGGCTGCCGCGGTGCGGGCGGAGCTGAGCGCTGGCAGCAGCCTGCCTGCCCAAGTTCCCAGATTAGTTCCAGATGAAAAGAATCCGATCTGCGTTAAAAAGAAAAAACCCAACAAAACCCCTCAAACTTCTAATTTCTCATCGCTGTGCCCTGCAGTTTACCCACGCTGAGGGAGAGGGCTTGGTAAAGCAGCCAGGCGACTGGGAGCGCTTTGCTATGCTCCCTCCCTTCCCCTCCCGAGAAAGGAGATGCTTAAAATGCCAGTAGTGGCTGGAAGAGCAAACGCTGTTGTTCTCAAATCTGCTGCCACCAGCAAAAAAGGAACATAGAGCTGGTGGGATATGGCGAGCATACTTCTGAGGGCAAATCCTTAACTGAGCGAGCTGGAGGTGGTTCTGTTACTAAGCTGAAATGGAGCTGAGCTGCAGAGGAGATTCGCTCCCTCTGCAGTGTCGGCCCTGGTTACTGAATACCAGCACAGCGCTTTACAGGGTTTTGTTCTGGAAAGCAAGTCTGGTGAGGCTAACACAGAACTGGCTTTCAGGCAGGAGAAGGTCTGGAGCAGAGAAGAGCCTGACTTGATGTCCAGAGTGTTTAAGAGGGAAATACGAGACAAATACTTGCATTGGAGGTGAAGGGAATGTAGCAGGACCCTAAGCCTTGGAAACACCTGGTGGGTTGTGTGTTCGTTGCGATCTCGTATTTGATACCTTAATCTGAAGGGGGGAAAAAAATAAAGCCCTTGGACTGTACCTTGTATCTTCTCCTGCAAACTGTTGGATTTCTTGTGTGCTACATGCTGCTTGGGAGTGTTTTCGGGAAAATCTGATGGGAAAACCCTGCCACACCTCAAAGCTGTTCTGCTTTATTTCTCTTTGGAATGGAGCAGAGTGGGAAAACGCTTTCCAAGAAGCTATCAAAGGCCATGGCTTGGGTTCTCAGTCTTGCACGTTAGCAGGTCTGAAGGCCTAAAATACTGCCATGTTGCTAAACAGATAGAGAATATGGGTTTTCATACTGGTTTCTGGCAATCCGCAGTTAGACTAATCTCATTCTTCCAGCCACTGAGAATCTTTTTGACAGCTAATGAGAATATTTTGTTTTCCTTCCAGGTTTTCATTTCAGCGCGGTTCTCCTCTCTGTGGCAAGGGCTGCCTTTTGAAGCAGCGCATTCATTCTCCCCCTTCAAGCACCATAAGTCTCACTTGCCAGCTTCACAACCATGGCAACAGAAGAAAAGAAGCCAGATGCAGAATCCACCAAAACACAATCTACTCCTTCCTCCTCGACCAATCAGAGCAAGGTGTGTGTGGGGCTCTGAACAATATCCGTGTAAATACACATGGCCACTACCTGCATATTCAACAGGCAAACCAGAATTAAGAGATTTAAATTCTCATATAAATCAAGAGCTTCTCCAGATCTCTGCTTCTGCTGTTATGTCCAGCTGAAAGCGTGCTGAGGATCTTATGGGAAAAGCGGATGGAGCACAGCCTCTTCTGTAGTGCTAGGGAAGGAGGGGTTGTTTGGTTTGTGGAAGTTCTGGCTAATGAATTACTTTTGTCTCTCTGAGTATTAAAAAGAAAGGCTGTTTGTATCCCCGGGATGCCTCGAGGTGGCTGGAGAATTGGCTGGCGAATCTGTGATCCTAGTTGCAAAGCAGGGAAGCAGTCGTTACTCAGATTCTTTGATGCCTGCAGATGCTCAAAGATGTTCTAGTCTAACCGTGAAGTCTTCACATAGGGTGAAAAGAGGAAAAAAAAGGGGGTTTAGGGGTATGGAGGAGTTTGCTCGTGATTTAATTCACGATAAGGATGAAAACTGCAGACACCTAAACACACTACACAATCACTACCAATATTTTGATCTGCCAAGCACTTTATGGATGGACTGTTGCGTTTTTCTCACCTGTTTGTTGGTTTTAATGAAATTCATGTCAAGGATGAGCTGGTGTTGTGCCTGTAACAGTGAGACGCTGATGGTCATGGGCGGCAAGGGCGTTTGCTTTGGTTTTATGTATCTGGAGAGGGGGAAGAGAGGGAAATGCTGGAATCTCTCTTATTAAGGTGAACATCCTTGCAGTCCATGACTGCATGGGCCCACTCTGATACGCAGCTTGACACCGAGGTACTAAATTGGGAGTTTATTCAGCTCATTCATACATATTTTTCTTACAGCCTGCGCCAGTAAAACCAAACTACGCTCTAAAGTTCACGTTAGCGGGACATACGAAGGCAGTCTCGTCAGTAAAGTTTAGCCCTAATGGAGAGTGGCTAGCCAGCTCCTGTAAGTATTGTGTTCTTTTTCTCTCATCTAAAACACACAGATGTGGGCCTTGGGGAACTGTCTGTCTTTAGTGTTGCCTCCCATCGGATGGAGGAAGGGTGTAGTGTCATGGTGTTTCTGAAAAGGAACTGTACCAAAGCTGCCAGTCTTTGAGATAATCTGCTTTAAGCTTTTTAAGTTCTCTTACTTGTTCAGCTTTCTTTACTGAGCAAATAGGCAAAAAAGCATGTGCAGGATCCTTTTTCCTGTGCAGAGGAAACCCTGGTGCTTTTCTGTACAGCCAAAGACATTGCTTAGGCTTTTAAATGAAACTTTGTTTTAGTATCTGCGGGCAGAAGCTTTGCTGTGGGAAATAAGGAAGCTAGCTTTGTGCTACTGGAGTGGACTGTAGAGTGTGGTATGGAGGACTGGCCATGTGTTTCTGTTGGTGTACCTGTGGTGTTTAACACATCAGAGCCTTGGGCTGCCCATGTGGAACATATGAAAGAAAGGTCATTAGAAGTAGTGTTTCACTACCTGCTGCCTTCAGAGGCAGATCAAGGCCTGTCAGCTTTGGTGTTTCCTAAAAATGTGATGATCAACACTGCGTGACAGGTTTCCTTTGGAAGTACATTTGTTTGACCCTCAGTGATCCAGGAAGGAGCTATATCTAAGGGAAATTAAAAAGAATGTTGTTGAATATTACTGTAAGGGCCACTCGAGCATCTTCCAGACATGGGTATGATATAGATCTCTTATTAACTGCAAACAGCCTTAAGACTAGTGTGGTGTTCCTTATATAAATGCTTTTTGTCTTCAAGTGTCCTCATGAAAGTCTGCTGTCTACCCCCACCCTGGTTTTCCAACCTCTCCCCCTGGCAAATACCAACCTTTTTCTCTGGCATGTTTGACAAGTTAACATGGATAATGTGCTTGGAGTTTTGCCATCATTAAATTCAGCCTGGCTTGTGCAATTTTTGTTCTTTTTGGGCAAAAGCCTTTCATGGAACAGTATTACTTTTACGGCTGGCAGTGCGAAACAAAAGCAGAAACCCAAGTTGTCATCAGAGAAACCAAAGCGGCCAGAGACTCTTTGCATTCCAGGCAGTTTATGTAATCTCAGCTGCTGCAGCTTGGCATGTATTAAGCTGTTCTTTACCAATTACATCTTACTTTATACATTTGGGTCTGCCTGGGGAGGGAGGGAGAACTAGCCAGCGTTTGCAGAGATGTAGTTAACACATTTCTTTTCACCCGGAAGGGACAACTGTATCTCTTGGTGCTGTTAATGTCCTAACTGGCACATTCTTTTCTAGCTGCTGACAAACTCATTAAAATTTGGGGAGCGTATGATGGCAAGTTTGAGAAAACAATATCTGGTCATAAACTTGTAAGTATGAGGAGATTACTGTGTGCTTGAACGTGAATTTACTTGTAAAGAACTTTGCTTTCTTTTCCTCATCCAGAAATGTCTGTTCTTGGGTAGTTTGAGGTGATTTGTATAGAAGCCTTGTTCTTCTTCAGTCTTGTTTTGTACTTTGTTTATAGTCCCATACAACAGCATGGGACTGGAATTGCTGAAGTAATACCAGGTCAGGCTGGAATCATGGCTGAAGTGCAGGCTGATAACGGAGTACCTGTGTGCACACTGCCTGGTTGGTTTCTTGAGTCCCTCTGTTTCAAGAACACCAGCCTCGGCCACAGGGCAGGGCATTCTTGGGTGAAAATCCCTGTAAACTGAAACACTCTGTGCTGTTCCATCTTTCCTTTGTATATGGAACAGAATGGCTTGCCTTTTAAGGAGATCGAATTTTTCTCATGGGTTTGCCTCTGTAAACACAACACTTACTCATTCTGCAAGGTTCTAAGGGAATCACAAACCCCAAAACCCTTTGGTTTTATTTTCTGAAGTTTTTTACGTGCTGCAGTTTCTTAAGCAGAGATGGAGATTCACATTAAGAAGAACCAGTAGGTTCTTCTCCAGCCTTTAGGGACTCGGACCATAAAGAACAAGCCATTTCTCTTCAAGAGAAGCCACTTATTCAGATTAGTTTATGTAGTGTAGTGTGTATGAATTCCAAGAAAGGGTGTTGGTGGCCACAATAAGAGCTACGTGAGCAATTCGGAGTATATGGCTTAAAATGAAAAGTGTCAGAGGAGCTTTTAACCTGGTTAAATCAATGAATTGCTGGATTTTCTTTCAAGGTTCAGCTGTGAATATAATAGGCAGTCTGTGTTTTCCGTTTCCCTGTGTCAATAAACAAACAGAGCTGAGAACTGTTTTCCTTTGTTTTAGGGAATTTCTGATGTTGCTTGGTCATCAGACTCCAATCTTCTTGTCTCTGCCTCCGATGATAAAACTCTCAAAATATGGGATGTGAGCTCGGTAAGGGCAGACACTCTTATTTACCTTCCTTCTTCCCAGTGTTGGCATCTTCACTCGTGTTCTTAGGGGCAGCCTTGATGTGCTGTGATGAGATAAGGTAGTTTGATGCACTGTCTCCTCTTTGGGTCATACTCACTCTTTCCAGCTTATAACGACCTGCTGGTTGAGTGGGCTGTGAGGTTGAGTGAATTATGCAGCAAATGGAAAGAGGGGGGTATACCTCTGGGTACTGTGAGGAGTCTGGTGATCTTCTGAGAGTGCTTAAGCCTTATAACAACAGTGCAACCTCAGGCTTTATTTCCAAAAGCAGCATCTTGTATTAAACTTTTTATAACTTCTTACCAGAGCTTTGCTTGTCTTGTCTCCTGTCTCCCTTCCTTTTCTTCAGTGACAATGAGAATTGGGTGATTTAGTTGATTTTAGAGGTATGTTAAACTGCTTTGTTCCCAAGTTGCCCAAAGGGTTTACAACTTGGCTGCAGTCATTAAAAATATGTCTTTTTAAAAATTTCCTCTAGTTTTGCTGTAGCTGGTCCTCTGCCCATCTAAATTTAGGGCTAGAGATGGTTTCTGTGCTGCACAGTTATTAACCTTAACACTGCTTACCTGAGTGCATTTATGGCTGAGAAGGATGCTGCATATTTAACTCTGCTGAATTTTATTTCAGGGTAAGTGCTTAAAGACATTGAAAGGGCACAGTAACTATGTTTTCTGCTGCAACTTCAACCCTCAGTCAAACCTCATCGTTTCTGGATCAGTAAGTTACTACTTATTTCTAATTCTTTGTGCAAAGCAAGTGCTGTACGTTGCTGTCTCCTGATGCCGAGGGGACAGGCAGGTTGTTTTTGGGATCCCTGACAGAATGATAATGGCACTAAATTGTAGTTACAGTTAAAGCTTTATTTTCATACCAGGATATTGTGATTAATACAGCACAGGATTTATGTTTCTGCAGGCAGAATCAGTGTAATGCAATTTATAGGGTAGTGTGATACAGAATTTAGCCTACAACTTGGGAACTAGGTGATGAGGAATTCTAACTTCAAGTATGTTGTCTAATCACCTGGACCCTCCTCAGATTGGGTCAGACCTTAATGCATGGTTTGCTGTACCAACATAGCAATCATAATCTAAAATTGAAAAATCATGGAAAAGAGTAAGAGTTGCTCAATCCTTGGAGGAAGCAGGTGATGGTGGGGTCATCCCTGGCTACTGGGGTGTCACAGTTACTGTCCAGCAGCAGTTCTGGTCCAGGTTCCACGCTTAGGGCTTGTAACGGCTTGGTTTTTTAGACGGTGCTCTGTGTGCTGTTACACTCCCCTGTTTGGGGACGGGGCGATCCCCACCATCATGTTGGCCAGGTGCCCACGACCTTCAAGGCTGTCGAGGAAGGGAGTCTGCTTGGCGCCCAGGAACCTTGAGCCTGGTAGGGAGGGGGAAAAAGCAATCTGTTTGGTTTGTCTACTTGGTTCACAGGATCTTCAGGGTCTGATCAAGAGGGAGAGGGAAGAAATACATCACCCACCCAGTCCCAGAGAATGGCTGCTTGCCTTATAACATAGTGTTAGTTACAACCACCATGTTACTAGGGGTTGGGAGCAAGTCACAACCCCTTACCATTGAAATTCTCTTCTTCCACAAGCACAGCTTGTAGTCAGATAAACTACACTGTGCCACGGCTGTCTTTGCTTGGTGACACAATGAGGCCCTTAACCCACCCTCAACATGGAGGTGACGTGCCTGGAGAGGAAGAGTTTGGGGAGCTGTAGTCCCAGTCTCTGATTTTTGCGCTCTGTAGCGCTGGTGTCCTAGGCTTTCTAGCTGGAGGAAGGCTACAACACCTTGCATGCCTGGATTAGGTGCATCATTAAATTACCTTGTGCATTTCTTCCATCTTCAGTTTGACGAAAGCGTGAGGATATGGGATGTGAAGACGGGGAAGTGCCTCAAGACGTTACCTGCTCATTCCGACCCAGTTTCAGCTGTAAGTCCCTCCATGCTTATTTTGTTTAGCAGAGCTCCTCTCCTACCTCTGCAGAGAGGTGAACTTGTGCTCTGACTCTTATTGTCAAGCCCCTACGCAGCGTAGGGGTTGGGCTGTGGTGGATTTGCTGGTGGTCATTGCTCAATGGGAATGAAATGAACAGTGTTTTCTGTGTGATCGGTGTGGATTCTGGTCTTGGGTGTTCTTGTGGGGAGCAGTGGTGTGGCAGCCATGCTTGAGTCTAGCAGTCTGCTGCTGGGGCACAGATTTGTGGTCGCTTGAGGATCAGAGAACAGCCTGTATGTCTGCTGCTTTTGTGTTGTCCCAAGCTGTTACTGCAGTCCGGAGCAGGGTAGTTCTGTAATATGCTGTGTTTCAAACCTCATTCACTTAATAGGTAAAAGGAGCTTGGAATACAGCAGTGGCCATTCAGTGGAGGGAAACCAGAAGGTGTTCAGTTCTTGATATTTTTGAAATTAAGGAAACTGGAAAAAACTTGAGCTTCAAATGTGCTAAACTATCACTGTCATAATACGGTTGTTCTGCCTTGTATATGAGAGATTTCATACTTGCTGTTACCAACACTTATTCCCAGTTCTTTAAAACAGCAGTATTTTGAGGTGTGGGGAGTAAATTGATCTTAAAACATATATATAGCTACATATGAAGTTAAATCCCATGTCCTTAAAATGATACGGTACTGTGCCCTGGTTTGATACTGCTGTTACTGGAGCAGCTAATGCTGCCAGAACAAAGCTCCTGAAGAGTATTCTGGTCCCTGATGCTTAATTAAACAGCTGTAGTTAAAATCCTTCCCTCTTTATAATTATGCCAGACTGACTGGGGGAGCGGGGGGAGGGAAGGAAGGGAAGAATCTTGGTTTTAAGGGTGTTACCCATCTAAACCAGTACCTATTCTTTGTATGTCTTGTTGACTTGCTGCTTCCATCCAGGTGAATTGTGGTGTCAGGAATGGAAGATTAACACTTTCAGTGGGGCTTAAAAATTCCATCTTTCTGAACATCAGTAGTTACTTTTCCCCTTCTATAATATTATAGGTGCATTTTAATCGTGATGGATCCCTGATCGTGTCGAGTAGCTACGATGGACTCTGGTATGTGGTTATTTCTTGTCTGCAGCACTCTTCAAACCTTTTGCTTTTTTTTTAAAAAATGGACTTTTAAAAAAAATTCTTGTATTTGTAGTGTTAAAATCAGAACAAAGACTTCAAGACCAATAGTAATGACTCTTGTTTGGTTTTAATAGTCGAATCTGGGATACAGCATCAGGGCAGTGCTTGAAAACGCTGATCGGTGAGTAGGAGTGCTGCTTGTTGTGCTCTGTTCTTCGCTGTTAAGTTGTGATGCAGATATTCTGCATTACTGCTGTGGGTGGTGGCTGTCTTAATCTCTGTCTTGCTGTCTCCCTGCCATTCTGTTAGGACACTATTGCCCTCCAGTCTGTTGCAATAAGAGGAACTATCTTCTCACATGAAGGGGAATTCGCTTAAGCTTTGAGTGTTACCCAGTATAGATGGACAAATGGGAGTTTTCCAGTTTTTGGCTGTGTAGCACTTGCTCTGTGCAGCAGTTGAGAGCTGTAAGGACAGAGTTGTTTGTGCTGTTGGATGTGATGAAAATGGGTCGTCTGACTACACAAGCTGCCTGTTTTTATTACAAGAGGCATCTTTGAACATGGCTAATAAAAGGAAGCCACTTGTTGGGCATCGGTTCCATGTCCTCTGTTCTTGTAAAACATCATATAGATATATGGCACTGCAAATCAATGTCATGTGTTCTAATATATTGATTTTTAAAAGGTATAGGTGTCATCTTGCTCTGATATGTATTGATTTAAGGAAGAAGAGTTTGGTTACAATGGGTTATTTAAAATGTTTATAAGAAAAATGATTAATACTCTTTTCTTAAGTGACTGAAAATAGTCACCTTTCCTATGCACCTCTACATTGAGCTTTTGTTTCAGTGAAACAATTGCTTATTGTCAAAAGAAATTCTTTGTCAATGAGGCAATACCTGTGCACTGTTTCTCATTGTTCTTATCTTCACTGTAGATGATGATAACCCTCCTGTGTCTTTTGTGAAATTCTCCCCGAATGGCAAATACATACTAGCTGCAACTTTGGACAAGTAGGTATTATGAAAAAAAACCCAAAACCAAACTATGAAGTGTGTTTGAGTATCAGATAAATGTTTCTTTTGCTGCTGTTTAGTATATATGAACTTTACTATGATAGCTATGCATCTTCAGAAGCCTGGGAGGTGTTGTGCTTTGTGAAGGACAAAGGCAGGGCTTGGCTCTTTTTAGTGCTGTTTAGGGATTGCAACACCCACTCATTCCTTCATGTACCTTTCAAAACCTCAGTGTTCCCTTGTATTAATTGTGTGATTCCTTTGTGATGTCAAGGGACAGGAAATCCAGCCTGTAAAAGGCTGCAGTATATAAATAATTCTGTGTGTGAGGCATAAAAGCTGTGCAGGTAGGCTGATGGTGTTGAGAATGACTTGCCAGGAGAACTTCCATGCAGCTATTGAGAAGGGAGTAGCTGGTTTGTCATCACCATCCACAGACAGTAATGATGCTGTTGCTTTTGTGAGACCTTCCTCTCCTAGGTTGTGAGGTCGATGCCCTCCCTGTCTGAGCATCTTAGTTCAAAAGATGCCACAAGCTGCTGCCAGCCTCTTTCAAGTAGTTGCTGGAAAGCAGAGAACCCCCTGATTGTGGTTCCCCAGGAAGAGAAAGGGGGCTGTTCTGCAGGCTCTGGCAGCAGCCTGGGTATCTGTACAGGTGGTCCGTGCCTGGACACGCACAGGGCTTGCTTAGTCTGTGAAAGAGCTTGATGCTTGCCTAAAGCAAGTGATGCACTTCAAGTGCAGATTGCATTTGCTAGCTGCTTATTCACATGCTCTGCACTGGCTTAGGCTTGAATGGGCTGAGGATGTCTTGACTTGGTCTGATTTCAGCAGGATTTGGTTCTCAAACAGCTGGGGAAAGGGCATAGCTTGTAGGGCCATCCCTGATTCTAGTGGGATTCTTACCTGGAGAAAGAAAACATGTAATAAAATCTGTGTGACTCTTCTGAATGCACTGGGAGGTGGGGGATATCTGCCAAACCACGTTTGCCTCTCACTGGAATTTGTCTGTTCTCCTGCTCCTTGTTTCCCTAGCTGTCAGGTCATAGTTTATAAAGAAGCTTGCAGGTGTGGGGAAATAACTAAAACCACCCCTTTTTATATAGGAGAATACAGATGGCATGGCAGTAAAATTGATACAGCTTTAGTTAACCCCAAAGTATTTAAAAGCCAAGCTGAAGTGATCCATGTAGACTTTAAGAACTCTGGTATGGAGGAACTTTTTCCTTTTCCCACTGCTAGGAAATGGTCAGGTGAAACAAACCAAACACCGAGAACTAAACTATTTGTTTTTTCCATTGTTTTATAGTACTCTGAAACTTTGGGACTACAGCAAAGGAAAGGTAAAACCAATCCTGCCTCACTTAACGAAGTTTCTAAGAAAATCTGGGTTTCATTGGTGTTTCATGGGTGGTTTTTTAAGCTTGCTTGACATTTTATGAGTACTGTAGGAAAAAGAAAAGCCATAGTATCCCTTTGTTGGAGGGCACTGAAGATGACTGTGGGGAAAAAAAGAAGTGATTGGGCTCCTGCATAGCCCTGAGACATTAAGTAAAGCTGTATTTCAGTATTTTCCTCTTTATGAGCAATAAATTCATCTTGCCTTTTTTCTCTGTGGTAATGTGACAAATTTCGAGCTTCTCTTCCCCACCCCCCCAAATTGTTTAGTGCTGTAGGGCAGAGATGCCCTCTGCATCCTCTAGATAAGTTGGCAGGGTGGGAAACGCAGACAGACATGTTTAGTCTATTCTGCCATGAGAGTTTGTCCTTGGCTGATAAAACTGTCTCCCAGCTGTGCTTAACATCTTGTGGCTCTTCTCTTTCAGTGCCTGAAGACGTACACAGGACACAAAAATGAGAAGTACTGCATATTTGCAAATTTCTCTGTTACTGGTGGGAAGGTTAGTGCTTGCTGAGACCCTTTTTACCCCTGTGTGGCTTTTACTGCTTTGCTCTGTAGAAGAAATGGTAGTTTGGGGGTGGAAACCTCCTTTGGTGGGTGCTGACTCCCACGTGCCGTAGTGCAGGGGAGTGTCCTAGGAAGGTCCCCCTGAGCCTCTCTGGTGTCTGTGTCTCTAGGTGGGCATGCTGTCTCGTTGCAGGCTCTGCCACTGCAGCAGCAACAAAGGATTTTTCCTGCAGCAGGAGAGCAAGCGTTTGTGTATCAGTTGGCCATAGCACAGAGCCATCAGATGATAAGTTAGTGTGTTCTGGTTCAGATAACAGAACAAGCCAGCAGATACTAAGTCCTAACAAACCTCAAAACTACTTTAGCGCCTTTTGCTCCCTTAATTTTCTTCCTCTGGCATATGTGGGGTGGAACAAAGCTTCTTGCTGCTCATATGTGCTGAGAGAATGAGCCACATCAAGCAGTTGTATAATACTGCAAGTTCCTTTCATATGGTGGCAGTGGAGTGCTCACTGAATACTGGCAGATAAATACAGATGAGGAGAAAGATTAAAATAACTGTTTTTTTTTCTCTGCCCCTCCAGTGGATCGTGTCGGGTTCAGAAGACAACCTGGTTTATATTTGGAATCTTCAGACGAAAGAGATTGTACAGAAACTACAAGGACACACAGGTGTGGAAGAGGAGTTTGGGTTTATTGGTGGAATATCCCCCACGTCAGCTTGTAACGAGGGCTTAGCTTGAGCATTTTCTCTCTGATGTTTAGTTTTGACTGTCAGGCCCATAAATACTTGGCTGGCTGAAGCTTAATGGAACCTTAGGAGTTCACTCCTTTTTATGAAGGTTCTTCTATGGGCAGTTCAAGTGTTTATTCTTTCACTGGGAGCTCTTTGACATCAGCTTGCAAAAGAGGTTTCCTTGAGTTCAGAACTGGTTGTGATACTGAAGCGACTCGTAACATTAGCGACATTTGGTGGCCCATTAATGCCTTCCAGAGCTGCAGCTCTTGAAAGGATGAGGAGTGAGGCGGTCCTGCTGTCTGCAAATGTCTGTGAGCATGCCTGTTCCTGAAGGCAGAGCTGAGTGTGTGTCAAGATGTCACCTGGAGGGTACAGTCAGTCCCATCAGCGAGGGCTTTCCTGCCCTGGCTCAAGGAATTACGCTGTGAATTCCAAGCACGTTTACTCCTTTGCAGGACCATTTATTCCTTTGCAGGACCGTTGGTTTGGACTGTGGGTTGGGGCAGTAGCGGGAGATTTTCATGTTCAGACAAGGCCCTGAAGGTGAAGCACTATCTCAGCATTGAACAGCATATTGAAAATACCTTACATGGAAGGAAAAAAACTGAGCTGGGTTTTTATTAGCTGTGTCTGACACAATATGCCAAGCGTTTTGCCCATGAAGTAAGCAGGAACTAGAATCTAGACAGTTCATAACTTCTGAAACCCACCACACACTTTCCAACTACTACTCTCAATTCTCTCTTGCTAGTATTTCCTTTCACAGAGAAGCATTAGTTGGAAAAAATGTGGATGAGTAACACGTTAGTAATTCTGCTACAAGGAAATAGTGACTTAGCTATGCTGTTTCAAAACGCAGTAGCAATACACATTCACCTTCAGAAATGCTGCTACGAACCAGATTTCCTTGCTGTAAATAATTTCTGTCTATCTTTTCTTCTTTGCTTAGACGTAGTAATCTCCACGGCTTGTCACCCCACAGAAAACATCATCGCGTCAGCGGCACTAGAAAACGACAAAACAATTAAACTGTGGAAGAGTGACTGTTAAACGTTCCAGCATCACTTCAGAGACTGTCAGGAAACAATGTTTTTCAAGTATTAAAAAAAAAAACAAACCCCACATGAGAATAACAAATCCAGTTTGGCAGGAAACCTGAAGAATATTTGATAAAAGTGGTTTCTCTCTTAGTCTTGGCCCAAAGAAAACGGCTTAGCTCTTGGCTAGACCCGGGCAGCGTGNAAATGGATCGTTGTGGCATCGCGTAACAAGTGTCAGCCTTGTACTGGACACCCCAAAGATACTGTACTTTATGGTGGCATTACTGCTGGGCACTGTTGCTGCATAAGGAAGAGCCACCGGTCTACTTTGTAACAGTAAATTAAGTCACAAGCCTAGAAATGTGTGGAAATTTTTTTTTTAATTTCTTATTTTTGTTTTTTTTTTTTTTTTTCTTCACAAATGTAGAATTCTAGTCTCTTGGGAAGTTTCTGTATTGTTTTCAATAGGAGTACTGCATCTTTTAAGGGTGCTTCATTTTAAACACTCAGCTCAAACTTTGTGACCAAATAAACCCGTGCCGTTCCAGATTGCCCTCTTCCCACCCCCCAACTTGACTCCTGTGGTGAAATCTCCTCTTACCTTCTGTATAGTTGCTTACCTCTTGTTATGTGTGTTTAATAGATGCTGTTCTAGAGCAAAGTTACAGTTCTTCTGTTAACCATTAAAATGAATCCTGCTTGTAGTTGTTCTCAGCATATTTTAATATTTTTTATTTTCTTTTCTGGTTATAAAGGAAACTCACAGGACACTGTAAAGTTATTGCAATGTAAAAAAGAAAGCAACAGACTTTTGTATCTTGAAAAATCGTATGAAGCTGTATTGATAATGGCATGACTCTGTATCTATTTCAGCGTTGGTATTTCTTTCCCTTTTTGTCATACCCCTGTGGTATTTACACATCCAAAAAAAAAAAAAAAAGGAAAAAAAAAAGGAAAAAAAATGCCATAATAAAAAAGGTGGGATTTTATGTGTATGTTTGTGGTAAGAGTTTACTACTGTGACATGTCCGTGTCCAAAGAAGCCTCCCTTAAAAGCGCCTTTGGGAGGAAGTATTTCTGTTGCCAACTCCTTTGAGTGAGGAGGGGAGGAGGAAGAAAGGAGGAGGAAGAAAGGAGGAGGAGCAGTGTGCTGCTTTATATCTCTTGTGGAGAAAGAAGAGAGGAGCGTAACTCAAGTTGGAATCTGTTTAAAGAAAGGAAGAAGATTAAACTGAAGGTGGCTTCAACAGAGGCAATGAGAACAAACCCACATCGAGACCTCTGGCTAAGGGGAAAGGCATCCTGCTGCCCTCGGAGCTGGGCTGAACAATGGGCTTTGAGCCGTGAGTTTTACTGTGCTCCAGAGGTTCTGCTCTAAGGAGACGTTTTTGTTCCTGGGGAAGGAAAAATCCATTTTTATTTTGTTGGTACCTACATCATGTGTTTGATAATAAAATCAATTGCAGTTGCAAACCTCTCCTCTAGTGCCTGTTTGCAAACTGCTCTGCTTTACCCTTGGTGAAGATGATGGCTTCAGGGCATGAGGTACAGCTTTTCTTTTGAAAATAGAAAAACAGAGCTGTGGTGAGCTGCTGCTGGAATGGTCATTGATGAGATTGCTGTCTTCTGAGGCTTTTTCTGAGGGATGTTGTGTCTGGGCTTCATGTCGCTGCTGAAATACCCCATTTCTTAACTTGATGATTTTGTTTTGGTCTTATTTTCTCACAGGCCAAGGAAACCTTCACTTGTGAGATGTGGCTGTGCTGCTTTACCAGGGTGCAGAAGCTGGGCTGTTTGTCCCTCCAGCAAAGCTTTTTCACCCAGATCCCCTGATGTTCTGTAGCATGGTGCTTCCCATGTAACCGTGTGTGTGTGGCTCTGCTCCCTGGGCTGTCCTATGGCACTCCCTGCCCTCTGAGCCGCAGGGAGATGGCTTCCCAGCTCACAGAAGGAAATCTCTTGGGCAGGGATCTTCTCTTCACACATTCACAGAGCTGTAGGGGTTGGAAGGGACCTCCAGAGATAACTGAGTCCAACCCCCCTGCCAAAGCAGGGTCTCTAGGACAGGTCACATGGGTTGGCATCTAGATGGGCCTTGAATCTCTCCAGAGGAGGAAACTCCAAAACTGAAGAGCTGTGACGTACAGGATCTGCTCACCCAGCTGTCTGTAATGGTTAAGTTCCTAGGGCAGATAATAGCTCTGCTTAGCTGTACAGCTACCCAACCTGGCATGTCAGGGGTAGTTCTGTGGTCAGGACTAGCTAATCCTGACAGCCTGGCTCACCTCTAGCAGGGGAGCCACAGCTTTGCTTGTGTTAGGCACCGGCTGGAGCATGTGGCAGCATGTTGAGAGAGCTCTGCTCTGCTGCTTGCTTTTCCGGTTGGGGCAAAAGGAGACTTTGGGTGCAGACAAGAGCCGGCGGGACCTGGCTTTGTGGGGTTTGACCCTTCGGGGAGGGGTTTAAAGGAAAAAAAAAAAACATGGTTAGATGCCACTAAGTAGGTGGCAGTGCCTTAACCGTATGCGTGTTGTATAGGCCACAAGGGCCTCTTCCATCCTTATCAAGGGGAGTGCTAACCTTCTCTCCTTTCATACAACACGCTAGGCTTGTTCAGTCTCGTGGTATTTAAACCTCCCCTAGGATGCCGCTATTAAGGCCAGGGTGAGATATAGTTTTCTCTTACTTCCTCTCAATTTGACATGTATTTTTTAATCCACACATTAAACGTTTACTCTAATTCCCCGTAGAGTCATAAGACCACTGAAAAATCTCCTTAAAATAGCATCGATACGCACTTTCTGTCCCTTTTTTAATATATTCATCACTCTCAGCCAATCAGAGCGCAGAAGCCGGCTCCTCTTCGACGCGCCCCCTGGCGTTGGCGCCGGGCTCCCTCCCGCCTCCCACCCCGCCCTGACGAGAGGGCGCGTTAACAAGGGGCGGCACCGCTGCTTCCGCCTGGCTAAATGGCGCAGGAGGCCCTGGAACAGGCGGTTCGAGTCCCGCTTCGGGCGGGTGGGGGGAGCAGAACCCTGGGCTGCCGCCGCTNGTATCCCGGAGGTTTACGGGGGAACAGGAGCGTTCCGGGGGATTTGCTAATCAAATGTCTCTCAGTCAGGGGAGGAAGGCCGTTTCCTAAGGCCGTTTCCTGACGCGATCCTGGGCTGCTGAATCAGAGTTCAGAGGAGCTATGCTGGTTCCAGATCTGGAAGAGGTTGGCTGGTTTGGAGGGGGGGCGTTCCCTTTTCTAAAGGTCTTTGCCCTCTGCATCCCAAGGGGATAAGAGCAAACATCTGGCTAAATCAGCACCAGCAGTGCCTCGAACGAGCCTCAGGAGCTGGTTCGGATCTGGGGTGATGTTCCCCACTGAGGTCACCCATCCCAGTATCCTGATGCTGGTCCCTGTGATGCTGGTCCCACTGATGCTCTATCTCCTGTGCCGTGTTGTACCTCAGCCACCCCCACTCACCTGAGGCTTCCAGCTCCATTCCCCGTGGGAAGGGCCAGCTGGTGCTGCGGAGCCGCTTTGCCGGCTGAAGCCGCAGATCCAGGTGCTGTGCCCAGAGGTGTGCATGACCCTGGACTCACCAGCTGCATCGCTGCAGCAGAGCTCCGGCTGCTCCTGGCTGCCCCTTCCAGACACTGATTAGTTTATTAAGGGATTAAAAGTTGCTTTCCCCTCCTTATTGAATGCTCTGATTTATGCGTGCGTTTAAATCAATCCCATTTCCTGCATTTTATCCCTTCTCCCTGAGGCTTTCAGGCTTTGCCGTGTTCGACATTTGTTATAATCACGTTGTTTTGAGGCAAGCGAGACACTGTGGGTGGTTCAAGCGATTTGAATGAATGAGCTGCACCGCTTAGGCACTTGTCCCAGGTGCTAATTGCCCCTCCTGAGCTGTGGATGCCCAGACTTGGATACGTTTGCGCTGCCTCCCAGTGAAATATTAACAAGCATGCTTGATAACGAAGATGCTGTGTGGAGATGAGGTCCAAGCCCCTGCCTGGCCTGGGACTGTCTGGCAGAGGATGCAGGTGCTTGTGGTCTGCCCAGTGGGCTGGGATGCCCTGGGTGGGGGATATCAGGTGCTGCTAGCAGGCAGTTGCTGGATGGGCTACATAAGCAGCTTATTTTGTCATTTTAATTTTTTAATCCCATGCATTCGGTTGCGCTCTCTTATTAGTAAGCATTAGCTCTCTAAGTCCCATTAGATCCATTGAGAGCTGGGACTTTGCTTGTGGGGACAGCGGTGGAGGAGCCAAAGCAGGTCTGGGGGCCTGATCCTGCTGCCAGTGATGTCTGCGTTGACCCCCATTGCTGTGGGGCCAGTCTTCGTCCCGTGGGACCAGATCCATGGTGGATGGGTGCTTTTCTCCACTGTGTCCCTTGGCCCCTTCCCAGTCCCTGAGCAGCCCCAGCTGGGCTCCTTCGAGAGCCAATCCAAGCCCGGATCAGGGGCTGGCCCCATTCAGGCTCTTGCTGCTTTATTAAGGCAACTATTTTCTTATATGCAAATGAATACACTGCACCTCAAACCCACTTCTGTCTCCTTCAGTTTTTCCCTTTCACCCCACGGCCGTCCCTGGGGCTGTACTTTGTTCGAGAATCTCATGCCTTGGATTTAAAATTAGTTGACTGCTTCTCTTTAATAAAATTATTCCTGCCCTCTTTAAATAGCACAATATGTCAGAGAAAGCCGGTGGGTCTGTTTGGGAAGATGAGGCAGCTCAGAGAGGAAAAAAGAGGAGGGGAAAAAAGAAAGAAAGGGAGAAAAAAAAAAAAAAGTAAAACCACACATCTCCCCAAACCCCTTCTGCCTAATCCAACTGAATTAGAGGATTTCGAAGTGGATTTAAAACTAAATCTTGATTAGGGAGAATTTCTCTCCAAGAGCTGCTGCACGGTCGTATTAATGGGAAGTGATCGTGGTCAGAGGAAATAGGACAGAAATAACCGAGGGTAGCACATAGGCACTCACGTCTGTGCAGGAGCTGAGAGGGTCAGAGAATTTCTCGAGAGGGAAAGGGAGAAAATAAGCATCGACATAACAAGACTGGGTGCCACGGGACCGGCCGGAGACACGGGGAGCAGCCAGACTTCCACTGCACCAACAGCATCTCCCTGTATTTTGGTGGAGGCTTTCTTTTGCAAGGGGAAAAGCGAGCGGCGTGCAGGGCTGGAAGAGCTGGGAGCAGAGGTGGTCTCTGCCTGCGCCTCCAGACACCGGTGTGCACGCCCGGAGGTACGGGCAGGCTGCGGGTGCTGACCTCCATGCTGTCGGGACACATGCCCGGAGGTGCCCATGGGATCCTCTCTCTGATGACCGTGGTGTTTGTCCTGCCAGAGGGTAAGTGCTGCTGTCCCTGGGGAGCGGAGCGTGCCCTGTCTGTGCTTTTGGAGCCACAGTCCTTCACATCCTCCATGACCCCTGGTTGTTATTTATCCTCAGGATGGATTTGGGGCATCCTCCCACCCCAAGTGATGTAGCTGCATGTTGTCTGTGTCAGTGGGTTTTTGGAAGGAGCTTGTGTTACCATGTTTTGTGTGGGCAAGGAGCCTGGGCCAGGAGCTGGGATCCCTTGGGCTTCCCTTTCCCTGGGGCTGGGGCAGGGACTCCCCTTGCCGTGCTCACCGAGCTCCCAATAACCCCTCAGGAGATGAGGCCAGCCTTGGAGAGGGCTCTGGGTTGGCATTGAGAGGCAGGGAAAGGTAACGGCAGCAGCAAGTGCAACGTGATTTGGGTTAATCATCCCAGAGATCAGGTACCACGTTTGCCTTCATCTCCGTGGATGATGGCAGTGAACACCCTTTGAAGGTTGATTTGGGTGGGGTTTTTTAAATAAACCTGAGAAATGCTGTAATTCCCATGCTGGTCTAGGGTAAGCAATTCCCAGACATGGTTGCTGCCATGGGCACAAGTGTGCAAAGCTCTGGGGGCACCCCAACGCTGCTGTCCCGGGGTCACAGGCTTGTTGGCTCACAGTTACTCTGAAGGAAGGCTTCCCTTCTGCTTCTGAGCTCTCTGCCTCCCTGATCAGCCCTGTGATAAAAGCAGCACCACGTTCAGTAAGCCAAGCTGATGAACCCATTCCTCCGGTGTGAACACCTCCCACACCAGCGCTGCTGAAACCAGAGGGATTTTGGGGAAACAGGCAGAAGCTGTTTCTGAGGAGCAGCTGAGCCCCGGCTCGGCGATGCCTGTGGTTGGAAGGTTTCACCTACTCTTTACAGACTCTGTTTCAAAGCTCCCTTGTTCCCAGTGTTTGATCCCAGAGCAAATCTCTGACTAATCTCTGATTTCGCACTGACCTCTAGCGGGAATTGCTTTTATATTTTTGGGGGGCCCAGTGGGTAAACAAGTGGCAGGCAGCTTCAGGCTCCGGCTCAGTGCTTAATTTGACTTGGCAAGGCAGAGAGCGCTGCGAAGCCATCGTTAGGGAGCAGCTAGGAGGGGGTTGAAGTATTTCCCCCTGGAAAAACAAAATATCTAGTTGTGTTTCATGTGGTTCTTGTTTAGTGTCCGGACTCCAGTGTTATGGCTGCAACATCGTCGTTGGAACCAAAAACGTGGACATGGGGTGCTCGAACCCCGAGGTGATCACCTGCTCCCACTCGCACCAGGGCTTCAAACACCGGTTCTGCATTAAGACAGAGAGTGGTGAGTCTGCCCGAGGGGGGCTGGAGTTGCAGGGGGGTCCCTGCTCGGCCCAGTGATGCTCACACCCCAAAGCAAACCCTGCAGCCTTCAAATGCGGCCTGCCCAGCGTGTAAGGTGGCAGGGTGTCACTCCCACACCCAGCATGTCACCCCCCTGATGTCCCCCCTGTGCTTTCTTTGCAGTGGTCCTGGGCATCCTGCTGACCAGTGGCTGCGCCACCTCCCGTCACTGCCAGCAGCAGGAGCTGCCGGGGGTCCGCATCCACTGCTGTGACACAGACCTCTGCATCAGCTCCCCTCGAGCCCTTCGGCCACCCCCCGGCCTCCTGCTGCCCTGCGTCCTTGCTGCCCTGCTCCTCTCCTGAGCCCCCGGGGCTGGGGCGGCTGGGGGACCCTCGGGAGGTGGTGGTGGTGGGGGGGAGCAGGAGTGGGAATGTTCCTGTCCCTGCTTTCACAGGTGTGGAGGAAGCCCCCCTCTTCCTCCTCCTCAATAAAAAGTGCCGAATGCTTTGTCCTGGATATTTCCAGGCCAATACCTCGGTGATGCCCCGGCGGCAGGGGCTGCATCCCGAGGAGGATGGAGGAATGATGCTCGGGGTGCGTGAGGCGGGGGGGGTCTCGGGGCTACCCGCCCAGGGCCAGGGGCAACCTCAGCCACCCGTGGGGGCTTTGCGCTGCTCTTCCCACGAGAGGGCATCCTCGGCCCTCGCTCCGCCGCCGGCCCGGGTGAGATTCGGGATGCAGGGGTGGATGGAGCAGCCACGCAGGGCGGCACCTCCGGTGGGGGTCCCGAGGGGTGGGGAACGGGGTGCCTGCGGGAAATGAACCCCGTTTGGTTTGTTGGTTTGTTTTTTGGTTGGTTTTTTTTTTTTTTCCCAGACGTTATCCCAACCACAGAGGCCAAACGGGAGCTTTCACAGAAAAAAATCTCATCCCACACGGATCGGAGCCTAAGTGGCTCGTTCAAGGTCATCGCAGGGGTTTGCGGTGGAGCTGCGAATTAAATGCATGTGTCTCAAGATGCAGCCTTGTGCTTTTATCACCAGGGAAACAGCATAAACCTCACTGATGAGAAATGAATGAATTTTTTTTTTTTATTCTAATTTTTTCCTTTAGATAAAAAAAAAAAATAATCAAAAGACCTTTTCCATGCTGAACATCAGCTTTTTGATGACATTTATCGGCTGCGTGTCAGAAAACAAGTCAAAACTCTACTAAAAATATGAGCTGAGGCACTTTCCCAGCAGAAGCACCTTGGGGTTGATAAGAAACATTTTGGGGTTCTGAAGATTCAAACCAAAAGGGGATCAGAAAACAAACCCTGTGAAAAATGACAAGAACGGCAACACTAACCAATTCCCTGTCTTTCCCTCTTAAAATGTTCCTGATGATTTTCAGGGGAGCAAGGAACATTTCCTTGGCAGCTGGAGTTATTCTCGCTACTGGTTATTTATCTGCCTGGCTGAGTGCTGTGCTGAGCGCTCCCACCAAAACCTCCACGGCATCAACCCCATCTGATCCCAGTTCCCATTAGTTGGCTGAAGCTGGGGACAGGCTCCCAGCAGAGGGGACAGAGATGGTGGCCAGGGGTCCTGATGTGGCGTGGGCCACCTCGGTATCCACGGGAAGAAGCGAGGGGTGAGGAGGTGCCAGCATCCCCTCCATCACCATCCCCTCCGCTGTGGTCTCCAGCCGGTGATGCTCCTGGCCCCTCGCTGCCCCCCTTGCCTGGCTGAGTCATCCATCTTGCACTGTGTAAGAGGCCTGTTGCAATTAAGTAGGCTGAAGTGCTCCTGAACTCTTTAACCTTTGCCCTGGGATTGCTCTTTTTGCCCCGGGGCTGTGGATCAGCTCCATTGCACTCTCCAAACAGCGCCTGCTACTTAGCTGACATTTCTTTCTCCTGCTGGATCCTATTAGCACCCTGAGGTTGAAAATGCTACTTTGGAGTGTTGTAAGGAATGTGATTTATACTGGAAAGTAGCGGCAATCTATCTTTCCCTATACACACACTACACATGAGGCTGGAGAGCTAAATCCACATCGCCTGAACAAACAGCGACTGGGATAATTGTCGAGGAGGCTGCAGGCCCTGTAGTGGGGAGAGGAGGCTTGGCTGGATGGTACAAGTGGGGCAGGCATTGGGTCAGGGGCTGCTGGGCTTGGGGCAGGCAGCTGACAGCGGGGCTGCACAGGAAATCTGCTCCCCATTGGGATCCCATCCCCGTATCCCCCATGCCCCCTGTGGTGGTGGGCTCTGCTGCTTTCCCGGCAGTGCTGAAGGTCTCACTAGGAGCTGTTTGTGAGGGGTCTGGTCGTGGGGTCCATCGTGTGCTTCTTAATGCTTCTCCTTGCCTCTTGGTCTCGTGTCAGATAGGAGCTGAGCAGGATCTGCATGTGAGTAGATATCATAGATAAGGCAATATGCATGGGAGGCAGATGAAAACAAGAATTGAATGGTGCCTGAAGGAGGGCTGATTAGCCTTTATCAGATATGACACACTAACCACTGAGGCTCCTTGCTGGAATACCAGGGTTAAAATCTTTGCAGCGTCAAATTTCATCCTCCTAAGCAAAGAGACACTTTCCATAGTGTTTGTGTGAATCTTCTGGATAAGCCCCGGAGACTGAAACTGTCTCAGCTTCATCTGGGCATTAAAAGTCCCACCCACGTGTTTAAAAAAAACCCCAAGAAGCCCCAAACCCAGAAACGCAAAGGCTGACATTTACTCTGAAATATCTTCCCCCCGCATCGCCGCATGGCATCCCGTGTGAGCGGCACGTCCTCCCTCCTCACCGGAGCCCGGCTGCCTTTGAGCAGGGCTGTGAGCATCCTCCTGGGCATCCATACAGAACCTGCCCAGCTGAGAGCCAAGAGCTTGTTTTGCAGAGGTGAAAGCGTGTGCATGGACACACAGGCGGGGTGTTAGCACAATACTTTCCGGGAGAAAAACCAACTGCAAAGAAAAAAAACCCCACCCCAACCCCAACCCTAAGCAGCCTCTGTGTCAAAAGCCCTTTCATAAAAGCCTCAGTAGCTGAAGAATTGCCATTGTTTCAGTCTCCAGTGAGTGCTAGTCTTAAAATATTTCCAACTCGGAGCAGGCTTTGACATTCTGCCCAGACCCAGGAGAGGGAAGAAACATGAGTTGAGAGATGTTTCTACAAGGCACAGATCCTTCTTCTTTCTGGAGAACCACGTTCAGCATCTTGCATCCCGTGGCAATGTTGTGTCCCCCCACACAGAGTGGGAGAAACATCCCAAAGCACCCCTGAAAGCAGGGAGGTGGGGACTTCTCAGGGGCTCCCAGTGAGGCAAGGGGAGCTGGCCCAGCCTTCACGCTGCGGTGCTGGGCTTTGCTTTTCCTGCTGGCTACTCAGCCTTTCCCTCACAGAGAGCAAACCCATTCCGTCCTCCCAGCTGCTGCACTCTGGGCTACTCTTGCTCGAGTGCTGATGGCTGTGCAGACCCAAACTCCCTACCCCTACCCCTGGCAATCGAAACAGCAGTGGTATTAACCCCCCTCAGCCTTGTTTGTGCGATCACCAGTGACCCTGGGTGCGGCAGGGTGCAAATTCGGGAGGAGGAAGTTCTCTCTTCACTCCATCTCTGCCTGCAGGAAGGGCAGGTGCGGGGGGTGGACCACGGCACATACGCCCACTGCATTGCTTGCTCAGTGTGGTGATGGGAGCTGGGGCAGGAGAACCTCAGACCAAGGCTGGGACATGGGCAGTCACGGCACGCAGCTCCTTGGCTGGTGTGCACCTTTTCTCACGCTTTCCTTTCCCATAATGTAAAATAAGGAGGACAGGAGCCAGGATGTACACGGCCGGCTCAGCTCACGGCCAGCTCAGCTCAACTCCTTCAGGCTGAGGTCGTTCCCACCTTCTCACAAATCACTTTTTTTGGCAGAAAGATGCAGAAAACTGCTGGAGCTCCGCAGGCAATTGGGAACGAGCCGGCTGCCCTGGGATCTGCATGCTCTGAGCACAGTGCTGATGCCCAGGGCTGCTTAGGATCACTGCTGAGAGTCCGTGTGTGCTCTGGAGAGTGCGAGCGAACACGGGCTTATCTCACCTGTGGGCATTCATCACGCTGGATAAAGGGGAGTGTTTACCCAGGAACGATGTGGGGTTAAAATTTAGTAAGTCCTTGTGCAACTCTTTATGGAGAGGCAGTGAGGACAAATAAACATCTCTTAAAATACAGTCAGCACTCAGGCTTGCTGTTTAATTCATCCTCCGGAAATGCATGTTGTTTATAGCCATTCATCACGGGAGCTCGGAACAGCAGGGGTTTGATCCTCTCCAAATTTCAGGCAAAATATGAGCCTCATTCTTCTCTTGTTTGTTCCTAGGAGAGAACACAAGGTCAAACCTTCAGCAAGCACAAAGTTTGCTCTAAACTACTGAATAGGTTTTATTTGGGAAAGTTTTTTCTCTCCTTGCTCTCTGTCTTGTACCGTGCCCCCTCCCTGTTGCCCCCCCAGCTAGCGAGCCCAGGAGGAAGCCAAGTTCCCAGAGGATTTGGGTTTCCTCCTTGACTGATAAAGGTTTCTGGGAGGAATCAAAGCTGGGTGGCCAAAACCAGAAGCTCCCAAGGTTGAAAGTGAGGATGTCTCTTGTCTGCTCCCTCACAGGAAGAGGCAACCAGGGGAGGAACCACACGTGGGACATCCAGCTCCCTCCTCCCTTGGGGATGCTGCAATGGACCCTGGTAGAGAAACCCTCTTTCTATGGGCACTGGGTCAGCCCCATCCATTTCACACAACCGAGAGGGAGCGATGCCAGCCATATTGACAGACAAACCATCAACTGGGTCATGTTGCCCATTCCCCTCCCAGCACAGAGCTCTCCTCGCACACAGGCAAAGGGGGCACTCATCGCTCAGGGGGATGTACAGGGCACAGTGTCCTTATTGGGCCAGGAGCTGCAAACACACTGGCTTTGCTCAAACAAGCCCAAAGCCTCAAAGAAACGCTCTTCTCTAGGATGAGAGCCAAAGCTGCCCTCTGCCAAGGGCTGGGTGTTGGGGGTGGGGGATGTTGAATAGAGGGAGAAGGGGGAGATCCTTGTTCATGTCAGTAACCTCATGGCTGTGCTGGAGCCAGTGATGTGCCTGACCTACATAACAGCCCAGAGAGCTCGAAGCATGATCGATCCATTGGCAAGCAGGCAAATGTGGCAGTGTTGGGAGGACCTGTCCCCCGGTACCCGACTGGCATTTCCCCCTGCTCAGCTGGGACACCGTGGCCGTGTCGCAGTGTCTGATCACCAGGATGAAGCCACACGGCAGCAGCTTGTCCTCCATCCTGTGTGCATCCCACAGCCCCAGCATCCCAGCCCTGTACACTTCAAGCACAACAGCCCCAGCACAGAGCAACCTGGACCCATGGAGATGTACTTTGAGGCTTTCCTTCTCTGTAGCTGGCTTCTGGGAGGGAACGGAATAGGCTTGTACGTGCCCCTGGGACATCTCTAAGTAATGCACAGAGAGTTTTGGCTGCTAATAAGTCAAAAGGTGTGCTCTTTGGCTCAGAGGCTAGACTCACATCTCATTCTGGAGGCTGCTAATGGATCATCAGTGGGTTTGAGTTGAGTGTCCTTCCTCCCCAGTTGCCTGGTTTATCCAGCTTGGCAACACAGCTGTAAGCCTTTTCCTTTGACTCTGTTGCTGTAGCATCTTACACCCCTGGGCCACTCTCACTGACCTCACAGGTTCTGCTGCAAAGGACTGGTGCTTGTGTCCCAGTTTGGTCTTTCCTGTCCTTTGTCAGGGATGGGTGGGATGGTGGCAGGAATATAATATCAAACAAGGGGAGGAAAGGGAAGACACTAAGGTGCCAGTGATTTACCCCCACTCCAAGTCCCCAAATTCTTCCTAATTAAGAGCTATGGGGAATCAAAATGCCATCTGGAGACACAGTGAGCCTAATCCTGCACTCCAGCTCTCCCCAGGCATGTGGACATGAGCTCACTCGCTTGACTGCTGCTGGCATTAGCCAGTGAGCGTTGATCCTGAGGGGAGGGATGGACAGACACCCAGAGCAAGAGACCACCACGGTGTGGGCAGCAGCAGAGGAGAGGGGTGGGCGATGGAAACGTGTCCTCTTCTGGGACAAAAGCCAGGTCTTCTGGGTGTCCACATCATGTCCCCTGCCTTGGGTGAGACCTGCAGCAGGGCTCCTTACACGGAGCAGCAGACTTTATTTCTGACAGTAATTACAGAGCTCGTTAAACATAGAAAACCAAACCCTGGTGTGGAGTAAGGGAAAATAAGGCAAGTTAAAAGGTGGGCAGAGCCTGGCATTGCCTCCTCCCGGCGGCATCGCTCTGCTCCCGGGGAAAGCGCAGTGCCAGGTTTCAGTTCCACACGGCAGGAATGAATCACAGCACATCGCTGACGGAGCCGCTGCCGCCGCCGTCAAACACCAACTGCTTGGGTATAAAGGGAAAGCACTGCTGGCCCCCTCTCCTGCCATCTGAGCGCAAGGCTGCTAATTAGTAAATAAGGGATAATCCGATCAATTAAGTGCTCAGCCCCGAGGCTGGAGAGGAGGGCACACCTCTGCTAGTGGAGGAGGAGGAAGGGAAGGGATGGCTGTGTGGGGTTGATGTGGAGCTGGCAGCATCTCGGGGGAGCGCTGGTGGAGGCTGCTGGGGGTCTCTGCCGTGGGACCCTGTCCTCACCCCAGGCCACCCCCAAAGTTATCCCAGTATCAGCGCAGCGGGTAAATACCAGCTGCCCATGCCCAGGGGTCTGGCACCTCGAGGGCGAGCGAGGCAAAGGCAAACTGCAGGGATGGCTGAAGAGTTCCAGACCTGCAAATTCAACCTCAGGAGAGCAGCAAAAGGAAATTAAATGCTCACTCGATTATAGTGAATAGGGCTCTTCGGGGGCTTCGCAGCAGCCGTCCGGCTCACCTGCAGAGCCCAGGCCGTGGGACATGGCCATGGGTCCCACTACCTCATGCTAGCCCTGCCCCAACAGCCCCGTGCCCCCAGGGCTCAGCACATCCCCTGCCTGAGAATCCCTTGCTGCACCCCCTCAGCTAGCTTTGGCACTCCTCAAACGTTTTCCACCAGCACCGATTTCAATTACGTGTTTGAAAAAAGCCATTAAAGAGAATTCCCCATGAAACTATTTTTATTTCCCGCCTCTCCTCCCCGCCTTCCCTGCCCCTCCGTCTCCTCCCAAACTAACTAATTGAAAACTGCAAACATCTTCCAAGGGCCCAAGGCAAACACAATGTCAAGCGAATGGAACTCTTCCCAAACTGTGCAGGATCACATCGACCCTCCCTCCTGCTCGCCTGCTCCGAGCATCCCTCCCAATGAGGGGCTGCGTTTCGCAGTCTCAGAAGGTGTTTGGGTTTTGAAACCTTTGATATATTTTTTTTCTCCCTCCTTTGAGGAAGGAAAAAGAAAATGCCTGAGGAATGAGAGCTGTCAAATGCAATAATGTGAAATCTTACTTTTGCCTGGCAGGCTGAGCGGGGAGGGGGAGGAATCTCTCTGGTGTGCGGTGTTAAGGGGGGAAGTTGGAATGGAGAAGCAGGGAGGGATATTAGAAAAGTTACCCTGCTTTCTGCCAGCCCTGCAGGTAGGAAAAGAAAAATAAATACACCCCCCCTCCTCTAAACCCAATAACCTGCAAACCCAACCTGACAATAGCCCTATTCACCTCCCAAGCTTTTATCCACTCCCAGTGTTTGATTCCTCCCATCCGGGCATTGGGTTAATCAATAGAACAAATCTCCATCGTTGTGGCACCTCTCCAGGCCCCCACGGCTCCTCCAGGATTGATTAAAGCAAAAAGCCATTGCAGGGCGGTGCCTCTCAACAGCTTTTCCAGGCTGCCTCACTACCCCCAGTTCAGGATAAATAGAGAGGGAACACTATGGGAGATTTGTTTCTTGGCTGAGCGACTGCTCAGCATCACCTCCCCTCCGATGCTGCTTCAAGCAGGGTGAAGGAAGGCCTTAAATAAAGGCCCGAGCCTCAAAGAAAGACCCAAACCTGGCTGAATTTTGTGGGATCATACATTTATACGTACATACACACATGCAGCAGTGAGGAAGGCAGCAACAGGAGTTTTGGAATTGGAGAAAACCAATTTATTTGCATGGACACCTTGGCGAAGGCCAGTGTGTGCAAATGTGTGGGCACTGATGATGGGAGGGAGAACTGAGGCTGCAGAACAGACTCGCCCTGTTGCCAGGATGACTTCAGCCTCCGTTGTACCTCCCACATGCTTCTCTTCTTCTCAGAGGTGTGGATGGATCTCACCGCAGGGAAGATGCTGCGAGATGCCCATGGAGGGTCTGGAGAGTCACCCCTTTCAAAGAGTGCAGGGTGCCTGGGACTGGGGGGGGGTGTGAGCATCACACTGTCCCGGTGCAGCCACATGCAGGGGACCAGGGCCGCTGTGGGACAGCCATTGGACAGCCCACCCTGCTGCTGATGTGACAGACAGGCCAAAGCCGATCTGGTCCCCGGCGCCCTCTGACAAGTTTGAAACCTCCAGTTTATTAAAGATACATTCCTAGGCTAATAAAAGACGCGTTGTCTGGTGGTGGAGAGGCTGCAGGATGTTATGGTTGGAATGTTCCTTGGCCCTTGTGCAATTAAAAGCCCCACCAGCTGTGGATCTGCAAGAAGCTATTTTCTTCCCCCCCACCCCCCGACAGACAGACAGACTTGATGTTTTCTGTGATCTCCATGATGTCACCAGCTCCCCTCTGATGTGTGCAACCAAGGAACCACCGAGGCTCACGACTCCGGGGGGATTATTTGTCTGAGTATTGCTCATTAGATGACCCAGTAGGATGGAGGCAAGATTAATTGCAGAAGGGAAGAGACCGATCCCTGTATCCGTATTCATCAGTGCATCGGGGCTCCGTGGCCCATTGTGGCAAGCCACATGCAAAAATAACAATGGGACAAAGTCCTTCCCTGAAGATTTCAGTAATGGGACAAAAGGACGGATTGTTTTCCCCCATTTCAAGTGGGGAGGATGGAGATGCAGAGCAAATAAAGGCCTCTCTTATCATAGCAACACTGACTGTCCCACAAAGGATGTGCAGTGGGGCCAGACCTGGAGCAGATCCCTCCTGATCCCACCTTGTGCTTTCACATTTGTCTGACACAAAGCAACCACGAATCTGCAGTGGTTCCCCCTTGTGAGTCCTGCTCTTGGGCTGGCTCGGGGCAAATGATGCTGCAGGGATGGCTAGTGGGGATTCAAGTGCTGAACACTGCCCGGGGGTTTGTGGGGCAAGGATGAACTGAGCAAACTGCCTCTGGTATTCAGCCCTCCCAGCCAGGATCTGGGTGTCCTGACTCCACAGCATACAAACCATACAAAGTTGAAAGCACTCTGTTCCTATTCTCTTTCTGACCCCCCTCGCTCCCATCCCCACATCAGATGCTGGGGATGAAAGGCTCTCCCGTGGCACAGCTCGGATGCTCCCTGGGCACTCCTGGCCCTGCTCCAGCCACCAGGATTTTCCAAAGACAGAAAAACCTGGAGGCAAAATCCCTCTGCCCATCCTAGTAACAGAAAGGAACATATTTTATACAACCCCTCTTCGGGTTTTGGGGGTCCACAAGAGGACAGCTGGAGCCCATCCTTCTGCCCAGGCTTCACACACCATTACACTGGCGGCTTCAGAGTTGTTGTCATGGGTTAGATGAACAAACCCAGCCCTGTGAGATCAGGGAGGGCACAGCACAGCTTCAGGAACAGTCCGTCCCCTCCGCTCCCACCCTGGCCGCTTGCTGGGGCAAATACCGGTCCCGAGCCCTGGAGTGAACATTTCTGCAGGTATTTACCCTCCAAGCAGCCCAGAACTGGCTGGAGATAAGGTGAGCACCAGGACGATGTGGAAATGCCTGTCAGGCCTACGAGCCCGCAGGGCGAATTAAGCAATCGTGTTCCCAGGACATACATAAAAATAAGTAAAAAAACACTATTAATCCATAGCAACAAAAGGAGAGAGCATGGCAACAGCAGCCACTGCTGCAAAACAAAACAGTGACAAGAAGAGGGGAGGGGAGGGAGAAAATAAAGCCCTGCTCTGTCCTGCTGGGGTTTTTAAGGTGAAGTGAGGATGTGGCATTGCGGGTCGGTGGGAATTGGTGCATGAGCTGGGTGCTGATGTGGGGGGCTGGATGCCTGGGCTGGCAGCGAGCAGTGCACCGGTCTGCTTGGCTGCCCGGGTTCTGGAGGATCCTTGGATGCCTGGAGGGTCCTGATCTGGCCTCTGGATCTGGGAAGGGGCTGTAGTGAAGCAGTGGTTGTGGCACAGGGGGGAGTGGTGGTGGCA
The DNA here is from genome assembly GCA_013400835.1 of Zapornia atra. Taxonomy (NCBI): domain Eukaryota; kingdom Metazoa; phylum Chordata; class Aves; order Gruiformes; family Rallidae; genus Zapornia; species Zapornia atra. Next base: position 451,452 of record VZTU01010797.1, read on the forward strand.
TTTCCCAGGCAGTGCTTAGGGCAGGCCTGGCCCTGGGGGTCTCTGAGCCTGTGCTCTGATTAAGAAAGGTCCCAGCTCCTGATGATCACTGGTCTGGGAGCTGAGGATACCAAACACATCGTGTTACCTTCTTCCTATTGAGAAAATTAAAGCAAAAAATGGCCAGCACAGGAGGAGAGTCCCCAGGAGCTGCTCACCATCACTTCACGGAGATGAGCTGCCCGAGGCCGCTGGCACTGCAGAGGAAAAAGAGCCATTTACCCCTTAGGACAGTCACGCTGTGGACTTGCTGGATTAAATAACTGAGCCCAGGAGCGGAGCTGCTCCAAAGAGGCAGCCCTGCCATGCTCTCCCCCCCTCCAAAATGATGCTTTCAGATCTGATGAGGGCATACCACCCCTTCCCTCCCCCCCCAAGAAACAAAACTGGGATAAACTCAGCATCAAAACAAGGCTTAAACCCTGTGTTGAACCCAGGTAATTCTCTGCTGTGGGTGCGTGGGAGGAGCGTGATGGAAATAAGCCCTAATGGGTGTTAATTTGAAGTGGCAAGTTTGTGAGTCAGGCGGGGAGGGGGGGGATGGGGGCTGCAAGGGGAGGAGTGGGCAGGCAGCACGATGCAGCGATGAGAAGTGCTGCTGCTTCTGCTGCGTATTAAAAGGGGTTACGCAGGCTGAGAGCACCGTGGTGGTTAGGTGGGCTTGGGATTTGGTAGGAGAAGGTGAGCTGCTTAGGGAGGAGGGGGGAGTTGCAGAGAGCTGAGTTACGGGCAAGCTGGCTTTATCAGAACCCGCATTCAGTGTATGGTTGGTAAGAGGAGATTTTTTCCCTGCTGTGAGAGCCAAAGCAAACATGGCCCAACTTAATTAAATGCTTGCCTGCTAAAATAATAATTTTCTTGTGAATTGAGGAAGGTGAAGCACAGTGAGAGATGGACCTGATAAAGGAGCAGCGATTCTCCAGCCTGCCTGGCAGAAGTGCACAGCTAAAGAGCACAATAAAACAGGGGTGGGTTTTTTTTTGTGAGGAGGGCTGTCTGCTTTTTCTCTTACCCATGTTCATGTGTAGGATGCTCTCTGTGGCTGTGCCGGCTGCCGAAGCCCTTATGCACTACCTGTCTCTATCACAGAACACAAACACTCTGTGCAGTCAGTTCAAGGGATGGTATTGTCTGAATGACCATCAGCAAGTGGAAATACCGACGCTTGTCTGGAGGAAAGAGAAGGAAGGGTGGAGGTGATTGTGCCCCTGAACTTGGCATTGGTGGGGCCACACCTCAAGTGCTGGGTCCAGTTCTGGGCTCCTCACCATCAGAAGGACATTGAGGTTGTGGAGCGAGTCCAGAGAAGGGCAACCAGGCTGGGGAAGGGGCTGGAGGGCAAATCCTCTGAGGAGCGGCTGAGAGAGCTGGGGATGGTTAGCTTGGAGAAGAAGAGGCTGAGGGGAGACCTTATCACCACCTACAACTGCCTGAAGGGAGGTTGTAGAGAGGTGGGCGATGGTCTTTTCAGCCAAGTAACAGGAGATGGGACAAGGGGAAATGGCACAAAGCTGCACCAGGGCAGGGTCAGATTAGATCTTAGGAAAAAATTCTTCACTGAAAGAGTTGTCAAGACCTGGAACAGGCTGCCCAGGGAGGGGGCTGAGTCACCTTCCCTGGATGTGTTATAAAAAAGGGTAGATCAGGTGCTCAGGGATACGGGTCAGCATAGGACAGGAACGGTTGGACTTGATGATCTTAAAGGTCTTTTCCAACCTTGTGATTCTGTGGAAAAGAAAAAAAAAGAGAAGTCTGTGAATAACTGCAATTTTAATTCTGTTCTTGTTCGCTGGGGTTGGGGAGAGGGGATGCACCTCATCTGCTGGGCATGGGGCCACTTCTGCACACTGAGAACTTGTTCTCTGGGGCTTTGGACAGAAAAAAAACCCCCATGTCATCTGGAAGAAAGTCCTTCTGAGTAAGAAGCAAATGGTAATGTCATCATCATACCAAGAACCCAGGAGAATCGTTTCAAGAGGCAAAGCTGGAGAAAAAAAAAAAAAGAAGAAAGAAAGGAAATAAAGAAGTCTTGAACCTTGCACCTGCAAGACCTGCTGCCCATGAGCGTGCGGAGCACCCTTGCACATGCACATGCTCCCGCAGCACAGCTGGAGCGCTTGCTCCCAGGGCAGCAGAAATGGCAGGCTTGGAGCCCAGGCAGAGATTTCTTTTGAAAGCCTCTCTCTAAATGTTATTTCTATCTCAATAAAATCAGGATGGATAGATGGGTTTCACCTTTAAAGGGCTCCTCCACAGCAGCACCCCGCTGGCTGGACTGCTTCCCCCGACTCCCACCAGCACATGGGCATCAGCATCTCTTAGCACCTCCTTGGAAAGGAAGGACTTTCCAGGGCTGCAGTAGGCATCAGGGCATCAACATCCTGTAGGAAAATTGGGAGAATAAGAAGGAATTTGGAGCTTTTCTCTCCTTTTTTTCCAGCAGTTGCCTTCATCCCGGCACTGCCAGCTCCAGCCAGTGCATTTGACTTGTTGGGTTTGACTTGAGGCTCGTGGGTTCAGTACTTTGATCTCCAGGGGGAAGGGTTAAGTTAAAACCTTGGTTTTATCACTATTTCAATAAATATAATAATTTTTTAAAGTCTGGTTTCCTAATCTCCCCCAAATGCAGATATTCTTTCTCCTCTTCTCTCGAACCCAACCCCCTCCCCCCAACCCAACCCAAGTTAGACCCTATATTATTTGGCACTGACTCTTTTTGATACATTGAACATTACTTCATGGCTGAAACTGCAGAAATAAACCCCCTAATAAAATAGAAACCAATAACTTTGCCCCTCTTTGTCTTTGGGAGTCAGGAGAGGCTTAGTCTGTACAATAATTACACTGTATGCACAGCAAAAACAGTCCTTGACTCCTGCCATTCCCAGCCCGTCCCCACCAAAGGAGGGGGGAAAAAAAGTTGGCAATAAATTTAAAACAGTTTTATTTACCTTGAACTACTCAGCCAAGAATGCACATTATTTAGGGACTGGAATAAAAAGCCATTCACTCTAGTTCAATTGGCCATTTAGTTCAATTTGTGTGTGTTACTGCAGGTAATTACTATGGTAATAATGTACTGTAATCTGCGCTGATTTGGAACTTGTCCTGTTTCTGTATTAATAATAAGTGCCATATATGTACTAATTACCAGTTTGTTACCATGGTTATTTGCGTAGATGCTATGTTAATGATACCCTGGAAACATAAAGCAATCACATTTCTGAATTAAATCTTTGTGGTCTCTTTAGTGCTAAAAGCCCAATTCACATAAAATAATGATGAAGAAAATGAGATCATGGGCGCTGACTCGCCAGCGAGCTGATTAGCCGCGCTGCATAAATATACCATTTTTACCATACTGAAAAATTAGAGCCTCCAAAACATTTTCCATGGTTGCTAAGTAACTTCCCAAAGATTACATCACTTACAGGAATACGCAGTGCCAAATCTGTCATGCACACGTATTTATAGAGCATACAGTGAGGGGAATGTGTGCTTGGCGGGTTCGGGCTCCGGTGCTGCCATAGGTGTAAGGTGCTGGCTTGCTGCCAGTGGAGAGGGGTAAATAAAGGGGCATCCCTCCCCTTTCCCCACACAAACGCACCCCTCACTACTCGGAAGGAGCCAGGAGGCAATCTAGAGACATATTTTTATTTAAGGATTGTTTAAAACCAGAAGGGACCTCTGCTATCCCTCCCCGACAATAATTTCATGCTGCAAGCCCCGTGCTGGCTTGCATCTCTTTTTTTTCCCCTTTAAATTGAAGCAAGCAGCACACTTTTGGGGATGATTTGTTGGAAATGTGGACGGGAAGGGACAGGGCTGGCTACTGCTGCCTCCCAGTCTGAGTGAGCACTGCTGTGCATCACCGCACACTGCGTCCCAGGCAGACATCCCAAGGTTTTGTCCCTGCAAAGCTTCTCCCTGTGGTCTGCTGTCCAACTTTTTCTGTGAACAACCTGTTATTCCCATGCAGCAGCTGCCTTGCTGGCCATACTGGATCTACATTACAATTAAAAATAGTTTATTGGCCACAGAACCATTCCCTTTTCCCTGATCGCACAGTAAACAATGGGTCTTTCCTACTCTATGGTCAATGGCAATTCTTTAACCAGATGTAGGGGCTGGGGATGGGCAAAGCTGGACTGGTGACACTGTGTGTCCCTGCAGACGGCAGTGATGAAGGCACAGAAGCCTATAGACAGTGGTCCCATAGTAAAGTTTCACCCCTACAGCTGTGGGTGAATCCTCGTGGATCTGGAGCCCTTAAAGCTCCATTGGGAGCGGCAGGACCAGAGGATGGAACTGGGGCTCTCCCTGTCTCACAGGCAGAGTTTCTCCAGGAGATGAACAAGGAGATGGGAAAGAGCATCTTGCTGAATCTGCACGAGGGAAACCAGTGTCCTGGTATGTGTGTACCTGGGATGACCAAGGAACACCGCAACACTGGCCAAAACCCCTGGGAAAATCATGTCAATTTGCCAAGTAAAATTGCCTGATGCTCAGTGTGCTGCAGAGGTGGACCGGTGCCCCTGGCTTTCACCCGGTGAGATGCTGCTGGACCCCTTCCACAGTGGGAGCAGTTTCTCTCCGTTGTCCTCCCTCTGCTTTGGCCCAAGGCCATCACAGCGTTCCTCCCCCCCCATCCCAGCTCCTGCAAAACCCAGTCCCATGCAGCGGATGCCATGTAATTTGAAAAGCTACTTAGTGCTCTTTATTATCTGGTCATTATTTTTCCACTGAAGCCTGAGATAAGCAAAGCATAAATCAAACCAGAACAGGAGCCACTTGGAGCAGGTAAAGGATGGAAAAGATTTTAATCAGTGAATCTGGGCAGGAAAAGCTGAAAGGGGGTGTTGGGGGTGGGGGTGGGCGGAAAGCAGGGGTGAGAAACAAAGAAAGGGAGAGAAACACCACTTGTTGTTTGTGGGATGAAGACAAATGTGTCCAAAGCCACATTTTCCACATGACTCCCAGTAAAAGCTCTTGGTTTGATTATTAATCACAGGGCGGCCTCCATCCATCACTCCATCCCGAGCTGTTTGATGTGCTACCCTCCTCTCTCCCGTTCCGCATTCCCCACCATTGGGCTGCTCCGACAGGGGAAAGCCCGGGAAGTTATTCCAATAAAGAAAATGCAATCAAATAAATAGAGGAGGAAATAAATAAGACTATCAGGAAAGCTGCTGCCCTGGTTGGATCCCTGCCTCTCGAGGCTTCTGGAGAGCTGCTGACACTGGGAGCGTCTTCTGAAATGGATGGACTTTGCCTCTTGCCTCATACATCTGTTTAATGACCTCTCCTTGCAGGCACTTGACATGTGATTTATGGGATATAAATTTTACCTCTTCGCTTTGGTGTTGCAATTGCTATGTTCTGCAAGGTGAGAGCACCTTACCCCGCCAGGATGCTGTGCTGGCTCCCTCGCCCTCCAGCTCACTAAACTTTCTTCCTCTGGGCCTTCCTNCAAAACAGCAGCATCCCAGCTAATTTGCTGCAAATAACGATTTTATATATATATATACATATATATATATAAATAAATAGGTCCTTAATTCTCTTACTGGCATCTGTAGCCTCTAATTCATAAATTCATCAGGACTTTCCCAGGATGTCAGTTTTGGCAAATGAGCCCTGAGTTGCTTCATGCTAATGGAGCGGTGGGCTGCCTGACCTCAGGAAATAGAGAGGCCAAACATGAAAAAACAGAGCCGGGTTCAAGGCTGGGGCTGTGAACCCCAGATTTGAGGGTGAGGTCGGGAAAGGGTCAGGGAAGCATTGTGTGCATGCGAGGGAGAAACGCTGGTTTCTATTTAAAACCTTTCATGCCGCTGCCAGAGACCTCTCGCCATTGTGTGCGGGAGCAGCCCCGGCTCTTGAGAAATGTGCCTTGAAGATCCTGACTGCAGGAATGGGGAAAGATTGGAAACAGTCACACTTACGTGTTACAAGCCAAACCCTCCCCTTACCTTGGGAAGAAAGGGAGGGTGAGATCTGCCTGGCTGCTTTCAGCGGCTAACGCGGATGGATTTGCTTTGGCATTTAGGGGTGATGGATGTGCCTGGTGCTATTCATTAGGAAGGATTTGTTGGGGCCAGCGTAGCTCCCCTGCCCATTAGACCGCATTTACTTTGCAGGTTAGTAATGATGGGTGCGCTTAATAGTTTCTAAGTATCAGAGGGCATTAAAAAGCCCTGGAAGAGAAGGCTATCAATATTTACAGCTTCAATTTGTTGGGGGAGGAAACCAGTGCGTGTGCCTGGAAGGGATGTCCGCCCTGAGTCCTCGTGTTGGCATGGGGGAGGATGGAGCAGAGCAAGGGGGGATGGCTGGGAAGCTGGTTTGTACATCCGAGGGATGTGGCAGCAGTGGATTGTTTGGCTCTGGCAGGGAGAAACTGAAGCCCATCACCAAATCTGGGTGCATACTGAAAGCAGAGCCAGCAGCAGGAACCAGCAGTCCCATGTCCAGCCCCGGGTGGTGGCAGTCCTGTTGGGGCTGGATCTCCACCAGCATCATGGACCATGATCAGAGGAGGCAGAAGGTCATTCACTGAGGGATGATTATGGCTATTACATCCCAATTCCCTTCCCCAGCCCACCCCCCCCTCGCTGGCCTGGGCTTCGCTCGGAGCGAGATCCTGTTAACAGCCCTCTGCCGATGGGCAGCCATTTACTTAAGTCCCAATTTTTCATTAAAATAGCACATATGGCTATCAAGCATCGCAAGGTCACAGGGCTGCATTGTCTCAGCTTAATATGATGCTATTAAGGCTGGACTATAATGTCCCAGATACAGCAAGTTCAGCAGCATAAGATCAAGCATTGGGCAAGACTGCAATTTCCTCCTGTCCTCCTGCTATGATCTTATCAAAGCCTGACTGATCTCTATATACGAAATCGCACTAGGGAGCATTAAGTATCATGAAAGGCTCTGCTCCCACCGGCCCGCGGGAGGTGGGGTTCACAGCCCATCTCCCTTTGTGTCACTCTCTCCCCTCTCCGTCGGGGACTGGGGCAGCATTGGCTGGGTGCTTCAGTCAGCTGGGCTCAGAAATGGGTGCGAGTTCATCCTTTATCTTTGCCACTGTTCTTTCCTTTCTGAAGGCTGACCTCCATCCAAGCCCACATGGGTTTGAGTCTAATTCGTTGCCCAGCTTGGCCTGGGACCCTTGGCGTGATGTCCGTCACTGCGCCCTGCAACCCTCAGCATCCCTTTTATTTCTCCTTCAACTGAACTAGACAAAAATAATTCTTTTCTTTCAGCCTTAATCTTCCTATCTGAGCTACAAGTGCCTGCGTGCAGTCCCTTTATCTTACCAGGCACTCGTACGGCTCCCAGCGCAGCAGGGCCCTGCTCTCCGTACTTGATGAAATGCAGGGAAGGCTGGCTAACAATTATGGAGCAGAGGCAGAGCTAGGAAAAGTACAGACTGGAAACTGCCCGGTGGCTTTATTAAATCACGTCGCGATACGCCACTTATTGACTCATTGGCACTGATATAACATGGTGTGTGTGTGCCCAGCCAGGAGATTTTATAGTGAGAAGACAGCGCGTAAATAAAGGTAAGCTTGTGTGTACACCACTCCTGCAAAGCAGGAAGCATCTCTTGCAATATCTCTATGAGAAGAGCTTGCAGAGCAAACAAAAGTGTTGTTTCATCTCAGTAGCACAGAGATGTGGTGATCCCCCCTCCCACCGCAGCCTGCCCTGGGGTGTGTGGTTCAGCCCCTGAGGAGGGAGCAGGGAGGACCAGTATGGTGGTGGCTGCTCCCAGCAGATGCTTGCATGGGATTTGCTTGCAAAACAGACCGAACAACTCGCCAAAGAGGAAAATAAATGCAAAAAGCCAAGCTCCTCCACCATTATTTCCCATTTGAGTCAGAACAGCTTAAAAGATAATTAGTTAATTGAGCAATGGAAGCCATCTCCCTATAGCTATGTGTCAGCTCCTATTAGCTGCTCCATAACGTTGGCTGAGAATACACAGATACTCTCTGGAGGTATCGATCATTTATTTACCCAGCCCTGTGCTTCCCCTTCCCCTCGGGTGGGCAGAGATCGCTGCGGTGGGCAGCCGCTCCATCACGCCACGCCGGGCTCCGCAGACAGCCGTCAGCTGCAATTGTTTTCTAGTGAAAATAGATGTTCAGTATTGATCTCTTTCCTCCAGTGGAGTCCGGGGGCCTTCTCTTTAGTTACTCTAATAAAACACAACTAATTAAATTTGTGCCTTGCTTTTTCAATATTGCATTATCCTAATTACTAATTAAGGGGACCACATGTAAGGGATAGGCATTATTCCCTGCAAAAGATCCCCTAATGGCCTAAATGACATCTCATGGAAGGAGGAAATCTTTCAGCAGAGGCCAAGACTGAAGCTTGGGAAGGGATCCCTGGGGGCAACTTAACAAGAGAGGCTCGTTAACTCCTCAGCCGCTGCCCTGGTGTTTGCTGAANCACCACTTGTTGTTTGTGGGATGAAGACAAATGTGTCCAAAGCCACATTTTCCACATGACTCCCAGTAAAAGCTCTTGGTTTGATTATTAATCACAGGGCGGCCTCCATCCATCACTCCATCCCGAGCTGTTTGATGTGCTACCCTCCTCTCTCCCGTTCCGCATTCCCCACCATTGGGCTGCTCCGACAGGGGAAAGCCCGGGAAGTTATTCCAATAAAGAAAATGCAATCAAATAAATAGAGGAGGAAATAAATAAGACTATCAGGAAAGCTGCTGCCCTGGTTGGATCCCTGCCTCTCGAGGCTTCTGGAGAGCTGCTGACACTGGGAGCGTCTTCTGAAATGGATGGACTTTGCCTCTTGCCTCATACATCTGTTTAATGACCTCTCCTTGCAGGCACTTGACATGTGATTTATGGGATATAAATTTTACCTCTTCGCTTTGGTGTTGCAATTGCTATGTTCTGCAAGGTGAGAGCACCTTACCCCGCCAGGATGCTGTGCTGGCTCCCTCGCCCTCCAGCTCACTAAACTTTCTTCCTCTGGGCCTTCCTTTAAAAAGAAAGAAAAATAAAAATACCCCAACAACAACAAAACCAAAAAACCNCCGTGGAAAGGTGCCCAGCAGCTGACAGGCAGCTTCTGTGCAAGGAGAAGCCAGGGAAGAGTTAAAAGGAATGGGGACATCTGTGCATGCCACCATCTATCTGCCTGGGAAACCACAGTCAGGGGACGGTGAAGGAACTGACTCTTTGAGGTGAGTGGGTCACCCACTCGTGTCCTCCTGTTACGCGGTGTCCAGCCCGTACGGGGACATACCAGAGCTGGGGCTTGCCAGGGAGGGATGAGCCCTTTCAAGCCTGTACACAACATCCTGCTCTTGTCAGGTCCGTGCTAAAACAGTCTCCTTGTGTTCCATGTGGCAATTAACACAGAAAATGATAGAGAAGGCTCTTTGGGGAGCTGCTGGCAACAGGNTCAGACCTTTAAAAATGTGTTTTTTCCTCTTTAAAAGAGATCTGCTGCTGACGCAGCCTTTGCAGTGTTCAAGGCTGACAGTGCTTTTCAGAAAAACAAAACAGCAGCATCCCAGCTAATTTCCTGCNTAAAACAGTCTCCTTGTGTTCCATGTGGCAATTAACACAGAAAATGATAGAGAAGGCTCTTTGGGGAGCTGCTGGCAACAGGGGGAAAGCTTGCCACTCTGCGCTCCAGGAGCACCCAGTCGTTACCAGTGACTCTGTGTAACGAAGCACTGGGTGATGCACCTAGCGAAGGACACCAAATAAGAGCCAGGCTTAAACCAGACCTCCAGGCTCTCAGCTCCCCTGATCTGGCTCTCGGTACAAGTTAATCTGACTTCTACACCAGGACCTTTGAATAAATCCCAAACTTCCTTTAATATGGCCCAGGGACCAAAGACCAGCAGAGCGGGAGCCTGTGCTGGGCTGTGCTGACCCTCTCCTCGATGGAGCACCCTGTGCTGGACTCCACTAACATTTTCATTTCATTTTCTGTGTGAGTTGCTGCTCAGGCTCTGGCTGTTCTGGCTCCACAAGTCGCTGGTTCATTTCTCATATGGCTCTTTTACAAAAATATTTTTTCCCCTTAAATATGTGGTCTGGAAGTATGAACTGAGATTTATGCTGAAAAGAACTTGGAAAGAATAGCAAAGAGGTACTTGCTGGGGGGATAGAATAAAATTACTTTGGGCATTATAGAGAATATCCCAGAACTGAGACTCCTGAAGAACATGTTCTGCTGAAGGTCTATGGATTTACCAGGGCCAGCTTTATCACCCAGTGTAGGAGTGATATTTAACCCTTGGGATGAGCCTTTCAGTTGCAGGTCTCTGCTTGGGAGGAGAAGAGTCATTTGACTCCTGGGGAAACAGAGGCACCACAGCACCTTGTACCAAAATGGGGACTGTTAGAGGCCAAACACCCTCTAGATCATCCCCATTTCCCTTGTTCAGGACAATTTGTATGTTGTATTACATAGTACTCTTACAGACAAAATTTGGCCACGGAGCCACATCATTAATTGAAACTTAAAAAGACTCCAGGCAATATTGATGCCCATGATTTAGCGTCCCTTTGGTTTCTATTCTGCTCACAGGTTAAATTGATCATGGGCCCATTTTGGATTATTTCCTCTCTCCTTCCTCCAAGTGATTGAAACCTTAATAATCAAGGATAATATCAACGCCAAAGTTTTAAGCAATAAACATATAAACAGAATGAAGAGAAGCAGAATGCTCACATCTCTCAACAGTGAGAATCGCTCCGTTTTATTTTGCAGCAGCAGATGTTAAGTTTCCAACAATAAAATAAAATAAAAAATCTAAGGGAGACATTTAGCAAAGTATAGCTTTACACTCCAGAGTTATCACTCCAATTTCAACTGGGACCATAAAGTTTTATGAGCTATTAAATTGTCCTAAACCTCCTTTAACACACTAGCTCTAATGGTGGAGATTAACCATTTAGAAAAAAAGGAGGTTACCTTAGCAGAGATCGGGCCATTTTCCTGCACTCTCATTCAGTCAATAAGGCTTTTCTGTGGCAGAGCCATTTGCTGGAGTGTGTGGCTGGTAATTAGCCTGCATGCCCCGCAGGTAATGCACTCGCAGGAGATGCAATCCCTCCCACGGTGAGAGAAGCAGCAGCAGCACCGGGATGGATGCTCAGGAGAGCAGAGCTCTGGGCTGAGACTCTGCAGAGCAGAGGTAAAAATCTCAGCTCCTTGTCTGGCTGCAGTTTTGGTTCCCCCATGCCCTCATCCCGTTTAATAGGGATGCTCATGATTTCTTCTTTCCCCATTTCCTTTTGGTTTTGGGTGAGAAATCTGTCTGAACATGGTCTCTGGCTGTGTTTTATTGCCTTGCAGAAGAGATCTTTGATCTTAGCTTGAATCCCCTGGCTGCTGGAGTGAAACTGGTCTGTACAAGACCCAGGAAAAGGTTAACAGCATTTTCAATTTGCACTTGCAGAGCTCTTTCCAGAGGAGGAAGTTAAAAACGCTCCAGACACATCCATGGAGTGTCACAACACCCTCCAGAAGCCCGGTATTATTTTATTGATTTTTAAACAGGCGTAAACTCAGGAGCAGAGATGGCCTGGATCCACAAAAAGCTCTTCAGCCTGTTAGAGGGGACTCGTGGGACTCTGCCATTTGTAATCTGCCAAATCACTGCCCTTCATCTCCCTGCTGAAGGGATGTGTAACCCTCTGGGCACCAAACCTCTGAAAGTGTCATTGTTTTGTAGCCCAGATGCCTGATGGTCTTGCTGGCCACACCTGGAAACATCTGTCTTGAGTGAGTTGAGCAGCACAGGGTTGTCTTGTGCTGACAATTTGCAGGGATCTGGCATTTCTCCTAAAATTTCTGCTATAGCTTCTCTTCCACCAAAAGCTCTGGATGGTTTCCTGGCTGGATTACAGCCCTGTTGAGCTGGATCACAGTGGAGCATCCTGTTCCCAAGCTAGATGATCGTATCCTCGCATTTCCCTGCTGTTACCTGGAACGTTTTGGGGCCATAACAGAGGCAGGAGAAGTATGACGTGCCCTCCAAAAGCACCTGGTGAACACTTTCAGAGTGCCTGATGCTCTGGGAAGAGCCAGGCTGGACCCTCCAGCAGAATGAGCCCAGGGTTAACATGCCCAGAGCAACTTGACAACAAGGCGCAGGGGGAGAGGGCGGTCCTTCCCGGGAGGAGTTTTGAAAGAAAGGGTAACCCCTGCTCTATTTGTGAAAGAAGTGTTGCAGAGGCCTTCTCCTGCATCCCTGCACATCACTGCTGCCAGGGCTCTGCTGCACCACGGGGTGGTTTGGCAGCCCTCGGGGTGGGAAATGTCTCCTCCCGAAAGCCTGATTCCAATTTCCCTGCTGAAAAGATCAGAAAAGACCAGTTTTTCCATCAAATTTTTTTGGAAGGCAATTCCTATTTTGAATCTTTATGGGTTGTCTCCCCCCAGCCAAGGGCTTAGGGTGAACACCTCACAAAGCCAGGGTGGAATGTCTTCCCCACGCACACAGTCTCATAAAGATGCATTGAGAAGTGTTTCGAAGCCTCCAGTACCTGTGAGAGGAGCAAGTCAGACCCCACCATCAATCTTCTCTGTTATAGCACAGCCCATGCTCCAGGTTTGGCTACTCTGGGCTGTCCTTGCTGTCTTCTCAGCCATCTGCTGTGGTCAAAATCCCAACCAGGACTTGGAATTCATGTCTAGTCTGTGCAACAGGGCAGCGTGCCAGACTGTTCTGGGGAGCAAGGAAGGAGGTTATCTGACTTGGATCCTTCATTGGACTTGAGGATGTGGTTCACAAGGTACACGTACACTGCAGCCTTTTCCTTTTTGATTAAAAAATGGATTCTATTGTCTGAGGTGCCTCAGACACCAGCAGAAACTGCAGTAAGAACAGCACTTAGTACAGCAAAGCCTCAGGCTTCAGAAATGCTCTGACTAAGCCTGTCTTCACTGGTACCGATCTGTCCTGTGCCCTGTATCACTGGGAAACAAGGTTTAGCTGATGCAAACTTGGAGACCAATAGGTTGGCCCATCTGCAATTAGCTGAAAGTTTTAAATTTTGGAGCCAAATCTTCATCTGCAGCTCAGGTAGAGCTCAGAGGAAGCGACCCCTCAGATGCAGTACGCTACGTGCAGCGGACACTTTGACTGAGCAAGTTTTAAGTCTGAGTCAGAGAGATTTCCTAATACCTCTTTCCTCCTTGCTCTCCCCGGATTACAAACATCAGCTCTGAAAGACAGAAAAACCCTGTTCTGTTTCTTGCTCACACAGACTGGAGACAGCTGCCCTGGCATCAGGTGGGGATTCAGTGGCTTCCTGCCCAAAAGCTGTGAGTTTTCCTCTGCAATCTCTATTTGCCCTCAGCTAAAACTGAGATTAGAGGCACCCTAAAAATGCTAATAGAGCTTCAGCTAAGAGCTTTCTTCTTCCAGATGCACCTCTCATGAATTAAAGTAGTCCTGACAGAGCAATCCCATTCTCTGATGGTCCCTACAAGCCCCCCCCCCCACCGGCATCTTCCCAGAAAACAAGCCCCAGTGGGAGCAGGGCATGGTCATATCAGCAGCCTCAATGTCCCAACTCGCTCTGCTGGGCTCCTGACCCCACAGAGGTGTGTTGTCCTCAACCCCAAGGGGCTCTTGGTCAGAGGGAGTAAAAGACCCAGCACCCCAGGAGGTTCTTTGTCCCTCAGCTTTAATAGTTAAAGGGATGAAGATAAAGGCAAGGCCCTATTCAACCCAGAAACCTGTCAGTGCTTCCGGGCCATTCATCTGCCGCTTTCAGTTCTTTTGCTTTCCTTCTGATGTATGTAGATGGAGAATGCAAATACCATCGTGAGAAAACTGACCTTTTGGCTGAATGTCACCAAGTTCTGCAGCTGTGGGAGTGTTTGCATTCAGCCGTTAGCTTTAGCCTGTACAATTATTTATATATATCCCTGTAACACTCGATGGGGGGGACTCAAAAATGGTTTTGACCTTGGTTGTTCTGGTGCTTTGATGGGCTGCAGTCCTTAAAGGTTGTGTTGCTAACATCAGTGCTAGCCCTTCAAATTAGCAGCCCGTAACATGTACCTGGGTCTACCCCTGTCCTAGAAAAGCCATCGTTCGATAGCTGGGAAAACCAGCTGTCTGAGATTACACCTCTGGGAACGGGGTCACCTAACCTCCATTACTAAAATGATGCTTAACGTTGGAAACCTAAGATATAAGTTATTGAGCTTGAAATTCCTAAGAGACTTCATTTCTGGAGCTTCTAATAGATGACGTCAACTTCAAAGGCACCCCGAAGCATCCTACTTTGGCCGTGATGGGCTGCGTATGACCACATGGCCTGCTGCTGGTGCTGCTCTGCAGTGATGGACATCTTTTTGTAGAAATTAAGGCTAAAATGCAGCTTTTGTGGCCCTTCCAAACACCTGGGCCCATGCCTGCAGGAATCTTAAGGTGCTTCCTCAACCCTCACCTCCTTAGGAGGGGGTCTGAAGGCTGAGCTGGCATGGTCTCAACTTTTCTCCCATATAGATTTCACGCTGGCTGAAGGGAAAAAGCCTTCTCAGTACTGCATTATGGGTGAGCAGCCTGCTTGGTGCTGGGCTCCCTGGCTCTGAATACTAACGCTGGGCTTTTGTGCTCGCTTGCCTCCCATTGAAGCTCTGTTGAATGTCATTCCAGCAGTCTTAGATCCAACACCCCCTTTATAGGATGTTAAAATCTGTCTCTGCTGTTCCTGAGGTGGTTCGGCTGAGCGTGCTGGGCTGAGCCATGAGCTGGGAGGGCAGCTCACAGCAGCAAAACCCAGGAGAGGGTTTGGGGTGAGCTGTGGAGGGCCGGAAATGGAGCTGGGAGTCATTTGAGTGGGGATCCAGCAGCTCGGCCCTGGGGCTCGCCCTCCATCCTGCCTGACTCCAGCCTGCTCTCTGTCATGTTGACATCCAGCACCTCCAAACCCTTTCCTTGTCCTTTTCAAGTCCCTGTTTTACATGCCACAGCCATCCTGTCGCCTGTGTCTCTATGATGTCGCTCGGAGAAATTAGGGCAACTGCTGCACGGGGTTTTTATTAGTATTGCCAAACTCTTTCAGCATTTTTAGAAAGGGTTTGAAAAGAAGCCAAGCCGTTTCTCCTTCTCCTGTTCCTTTTCCTCCACCTCCTCCCTCCCTCCCTCNCGAGCCATTCAGCAGTTCTGGGAGCCTCCCCCATCGGCTGCTATTGAACCAGACAGGGAGAGGCGGAGGAGATGGCAGCGCCCTGATTTGTTGGTTTGTTAGTTCTGCTCCTGCGAACCGTCCATCGTCTCATGTTTCTGCGGGCTGACAAGGAGAGACGGCAGCCAAAACGCTCCTCGGGCTGGCTGTGGAGCTGTGTCCCTGCACCGTATCATTGCTGGCACCTCGGTGGAGGTGAAAATGGGTCGTTTCTCTCTGTTTTCCCTTTGCCTCCATCCCCTCAAGCCCCCCATCCCCGGGTAGGCTGTCACCCCAACTCTGCTCTGGGATCCCTGGCAGTGTCTTGACAATGTATGTTTAGCTCCAAGGGGAGGCAGAGCAGACTGAGTTACAGCAATATGCACGAGGAGAAGACCTTCTCTCTGGTCCTTGATTGCATCATGGCCTGACTGATTTCTCCTCCTTGGAGATGCTCAGGCTCTGCTCCAAAGCCCCATGGCTCTGCGTAGCTGCAGGAGCCCAGGTCCAAGGGCAGCTCTGCCTGCTCCCCCAGCCCCACAGGGACCTCAGTGCCAGGGCAGGGCTTGGTGGGCACCGGTGCAACCGGCAGAGCCAAGCTCACAGCTGGTGAATGAAAGACTGGCGAGCTCCAGGCACTGCATGTGCTCCTGGAGCCTCCCATAACATCAGCAGAAGCAAAGATAACCACTAAACCCTTCTGAAAAGCACTTCCTACTGGTGCTGCTCTGGGGGGTAGCACTGAGACCCTTTAATCATAGGGAGGATTGTTAGAATTCATCATTTTCTCAGATTTCTAGTTAAACTTTAAAAGCCCACCTGAAATTCTCATTAGTTCTTGTCAAGACTTTCTTTGAGTATACTTCTACTCTGATTTCATACCAGGCTAATATCTAAGAAAAATATTATCTCTTTGCTTGGCTTACTGCCATCCCAGCCATGTTTGCATTTCAGTGGTGGATGAAGCCGCTCTGCTTTATTTATGTAGCTTGTAAAGCCGCCCCTCCAGATGAGGGAGGCAGCAGGACTCCCCTTGCTCTGAACTCAGCCTTCAAGTACAGCAGGATCTGGCTGGAAATCCCACGTGGCTTCAAACCATCCCCGCTCTGCACCGGGCAGAGCTCTCCTCTGGAACTCTACTTAGATGTCTGAGCTTTAAACAGCAAAGAAAAAGTGCAGAGCTCTAACTCACACCTGGGATGGTATCGGGAACTGGTAAGTCTTTGGGTGCAAAAGTTCCTATTTTTTTCATCTGTTTCATCTCTTACTCATTAGATAACTGGATCAAAACATCAGAGGTGCAAATGGAGACATTTTGCTGAACTTTGGAGCCTTTGCTTTTGACTCAGCAGTGCAGGTTCAGATCTGGAAAGGATTTGAAGTTTCTAACTCCCACCAGCATGAATTAAATCCTCCTGAGATTTACCAGCAGTGCCCTGATGGGCAGAGGGCTGGTGGCCTCTCCACACCAACACCCCCAGCAAGGGTTTTTCAATGGATCTCTTTGGGAGAGGGTTAACACACCTTCAAAAAAGGGACTTTTGGTCCCAAAGCCTGTACCAAAGCATGGCTTGTGTGCATGGGACCGCTCTTCTCCCCATCACTACATGCCGATCCCCTTGAAGGTTGTGCCCAACCTTTCCTGCGAGCTCAAATCACTGCAGGCAGTGGATAACAGCACAGCACCACTCTGGTTTGGGCTTTTTTCACCAGCATCACTGCCCAGGCTGCCTGCTCCCAAGCTGAGCCGGCCAGGCATGGCCATGGCCGTTTCTAGCAGCGCTCTGGCTGCTGTCCCAAGAGACACGGCCACGTGAGAAAGTTAACACGGGGTAACCTGAGGTGTGAATTTACAGCACAGCAGCTGCTCCCTTGGCCATGCCCTAAGTGCGTGTTTACCCCGTGGTGAATGCAAAATGCTCCATGATCGGCTGGGACGGGGATGAGCGGCTCGTGGGGAAGGAGGAGGGATGCAGACACCCCTGAGGAAGCTTCGCAGACCTGCTCCCTGCTCATGTGGCCATACACGGGGGGAGCTTGTGCAGGGAGTTAGCCCAAAACACTTGCAGCGGGAAAAGGCTGCGCAAAGAGCTCTGCTGGTAAATTCCCTCCGCTCCACAAGACCGCAAGAGCCGGGGCCGGGGGATGCTTTAATGCACTCATCTTGCACAGAGCACTTGATGCATCTCCTCCATGTGAGAGGAGGAAGAATAGAGAAGAATGTGTGAGGGCAGAGGAGAGAAGCGCTGGCACCGCTGAGCGTCTGAGGTGGATGGCGGCGAGGCACTTTGTGAGCAGCCTTTCTCCAGCTGGGTTCCTCTTTTGCAATTCCACCGTCTTGTTTCTCAGTAATTTATATCGACAGAGTCTTTCAAAACACTTTAGGGTTGTTTACAACGTTGAGCAAGAACATTTTGTCTCATGCCCTCTTCATTCTTAAAGACGATCCTCTCCGTCCATCCCCCCTCTCCCCTCTGCTGGCTCGTGGGAGCCAGCTCTTTACAAACCCGGTGGGCTGGAAAAGAACCCGCAAGTCTACTTGATGTGATGCTCCTTCCTCTCTAATTACTAATTGGCTTTTCCAATCAGGGAAAAAGCACCTTTTCAACGGCAGAAACCTCCCTGTGCCAGAAGCGGTCGCTAGTGTATGCACACTCTTCTTGCACGTGGTTGTGAAGTGACCCGAACGCTGCAATGAGAAATTGATGTGTTTGGGTACTGCTCCAGAATCCCCACACCACCACCTGAGATGATGGCCCAGGTTACCTTGCAGGGCCAGCCCCCATGTTTTCTCTTTAAGTGCTGAGTGTGGGGTACAAGCGTCACTGGAGCCCAGCGAGAGCTCAGCCTGCAGCATCCCTCTCCTATCCATCCCTCTTGGTTTCTGCAGCCTTTAACAGTGGTCTGGCCCATTTGGATGTCATGGTTGTCCCCTTGTTCCCTGGAATGTTGTTCTAAGACCCTTGGGAGATGATTCTTTTATAAAGTCTATGTCCAGTCCTGCCCCCACCCCATCAGCAATGACCATTTAAAAACCCCTTTAAAACTCTTCTTCAGCCTTGCAGGCAGAGACGAAACCGCTCTGTGCAACCAGTGACTCCTGGAGCTTGCAAGAGAAGCGCCGGCCAAGCCTGCAGCCCTGCCCTGAGCAGCATCAGTGCAGCCAGCACAGGAGGGAGAGCTGAGAGCATCAGGGTCCCCAGGCAGGCAAGACACTGTGGTACTTTCTGGCAAGTCTTGTGTGGTGTATCCTCAAACCTGCATGGTGGTGCCCTATCCCAGTCAGATTAAAGCTTATACATGTTTGACTGCCCATGCCACGATAATCCTCCCATTCGCACTTACCTAAGGAGGCTGGAGTGCCCAATTATTTTAGAGTCTGCTGTTTTACATGCTCTTGGCTTTGATTAAGACTTTTCATCTTTCGAGCAGACATCAAAGTGAAACCTTGAGTGTTTCAGCACTGCATTGTGGGCTCGAGGTGTTCTCGCTGCTTCCTTGTGATTAGCAGATGAGCTGCCCGGATGACAAAGCAGCGGGGAGGGAGCGCCATGCCCCAGCAGGCACAGCATCATGAACAAGGACTTTTCACCAAAGTATCCCTCCTTCTGCCCCGCTCCTTTCTACCCTTCCTGCCTCCTTCCTTCCTACCCTGAGCCCATCCACTGAACCTTGTCATTAAGCACTGCTCTGAGGAGGGGACAGACTGAATGAGCTCCGGAAAAAAAAAACCAACATGGAACTGTGCTTTGACATTCTAATCCCAGCCTTCGGCATGGCATTGAGCTGCAAGGTGCAATCAGCAGCCTTATGCCAAAATCAGTAAAGCCATGGAGGTCTTGGCAAGGCGTAGGTCTCACCCATGCATGAAGGCATGGTCCAGCGGTCCTCCTTCCTCTCCCCATTTGTTAGGACAACAATCACAACAGCATTCACCCAAATTAAGTCCTCTCCTACCTCCATACTTGCTCCTATGCAGACATGTACTCACCTGGAGGGACAGGGAAGAAGTACTTCCAGGCCTATTTGCTGCCATGTCCCCTCATAAATTGCTCTGCAGGACTCATCAACTGTGACACTGCTGGGAAACTCATTTAAATACATTAAGAGGGAAAATGGGGGCGTGCATCTTAAGGAGGCTCCCCGACACATGGCATCTGGCTGATGAGAGAGCCTGTCAGGAGCAGCCTGCGTGGTGGATGCTCCCCACGATGATAACTGTTCAAAGTGGATGAGCTTTCTGTCAACAGCTTAATAATCTGCGTCTGCCACGATCCCTGTGTCAGCCAACACTCCTGTAACAAATGGCTGATAAGGAGGAGGTTAGACTGGGGAAAATGGGCTGTTTTGTCAGCACGATGTTCTTGTCAACAAAAAAAGACTCTGGAAAAGCTTGCTGGCTCTGTCGCAGCTTGTCCAGGCTGATTCACCAGCCCCTCAGCCCAGTCAGTCCCCAAACCTCTCTCCACCAATATCAACTGGAGCAGCAGAAGTGTCAAACCCCCCCTGTGCTAAGCAGATGTGGTTGAGCCTCCTCCCATCCCAAGCAGTTGGCCTGGTTTTCATCCTGAAGCTTCCCTGTCTCTTCCCTGCATCTTTATTTTTTGTTAACTACTTGCTCCTGTACATACACCATTTTTTACTGCCCCCCTGAATTCATTTCACGATGAACCTCTGCTGCAGCTTTGCCCTGGGGCGAGGAGTCCTGTGCCTGAGTGCAGAGAAACCATCCCTTTTGTCCTCAAAATCCTTGGGAATAATAGGAATGAGAACCTGAGATGTGGCATGTTTTCCCCAGGTCAGGTCCTGATTCTCTCTCTGGATGAGCTGGGACAAACTGTGGGGTGCAAAGGGTGGAGGAGGCTGCTACCCTCCTGCAGCACCTAAACCTGCATCCTTTCTTCACTCTGGGCTCATCCTAGTCCTACTGTGGCTGGAGAATGATGATCCCATCACTCAGCTTACACTGTGGAGGTAGATGCACTGGTTGGGGGGGGTGGGGAGCAAGCCCTCATGTCCAGAGCTTGGCAGGACACCATCCTCATTGCACAACAGGAGCTGTCCCCTGGGCTTCTTCTGGGGAAAGAGAAGAAATTAGCACTCAGGGAGCAAATTCCTTCAGCTGCTTGAGGCCAGGGCTCCTGGCTCTGGAATGCCAGAGCGATAAGGCTGCACGAGAGCGGATGGTTAAAGGGGCTGTGGATACACACAGCAGCGACTTGTCCCAGGCTGCAGCCCAAAACTCGCAGCTTGATGCCACTGTTGAAGCTGAGCCTTGGTTGGAAGGACAGATGGACACCCTGGGGCTCAGTTCCTGGGCTGGTGTAAGTGGCTTTCATGGTTCCTACAGCCGAGGATCTGGCCCACTGTGTGTGTACGAAATTAGCCGCTCGTTAGCGTTGCCTGCGATCCCCCAGCGCAGGGGGGAATGAAAGCAGATGCCAAATTGCCACCTGGAGCAAATTTTTTACAATTGAATTACAATTGGCTGGAGACAGCGGGAGTTTAACTGTGTAACACAGCACCAGGAGCCCACTGGATTTCATCCCTTGGTCCAGCACAATGCCCTGCACCTCGCAGCATCTTCAGAAGCATCTTCCCCAGCTGCTGGCAGCGTGAGCCTCTGGCTGCAGATTGCACTGCCACAGGACTGGCTCTGCAGGCTCCTGCCTTGCCAATAACCTGCTTCAGCAGTGCCCCGAGTGTGAAGCTTCCCCCTCTTCCATCACAGTTTGATTGACAGGCCACATTATGTTATGACATGTTCGTTAGCAAGGATGCTTCTATTATACACTACAATTTCTGACATGCTATCAAATAAGGCAAAAAGTACTGGATTGGGGCTTCTTAAAATAAAATAAAAATAAAAATAAAATAAAATAAACCAAAGCAAAATAATTTTTTTTTTTTACTTAGGAAGACTTTCCAGATTTCATTTTTTAAAAAATTCTTTTCACTTTTGAAAAGAAACGTGGAGTATTTTCCCAACTGATATTTTAATGTTTGGGGAACTGAATGGACTTTCCCTGAAGCACATGGAAATGTTCAAGGTGACTGACTTCAGCATGACCTTCCAGGAGACCCCAGCCTCCTTTGCATGGACCTCCCCATCATGAAGCTGCTGTCTCTTACAGCCTTGCTCAAGCAATGCTCCTATTGGGATTGGAGCTAATTAGCTCCAAGCTAGCCTGGATATGCCTACATATGATGCAATCCCATTTCTGACTGCAGAGAGATAGGCTCTGTCACTTTTTACTGGGAAGTTTGTGATGTGTTTAAGACAGAAAACATTTGTGGGTAGATGTTGAAATTTAGGCAACAAAACACCCACAAAATCCAACGTCTATGAAACTTTCTCTTTGTAGGAAACATACTGAAGGTAACGATTCTTCATGTATAACTTATTGGTTTCTATGAAGAACAGCCATGGGATATTCACTGGAATCTGGAATTTGATATCCATCTATCCATCCATCCATCCATCCATCCCTCTCTGTAGCTCCCAACTCATTTGGTAAATTCCCCATTAGCCATATCCACTTGTGCACTCAGGCAGAAATGTCTGCCAGAACAGCATGGAAAAAGAAAGTCACTTTTGCCTGGCTCAGAAAGATGAATCTCACAAGCTGCCAACATCTGCTTTCATCCTGCTGCTTCTGGAAGTGCTGAGGGGAGTGGGGAAGAGGCTGAGTGTGTGATGTGGGAGCCATCACGCTGATGGACCCCATGGAAAAAAACCAATAATCCTCTTTCAAAGTAAATCAACCTGAGTTCATCCTCAGTGCTTAGGTGAGATTGAGTCATCTTCCCAGTGCAATATCCAGAGAGGAGCGTGGGGCAGACAGTGGCACCATGGATCAGCCTGCTCCAGGCTGTCGGACTAGGAGTGGGGTCAGGTAATCACAGTGATAACAGCAGCATGTTTTTGAAGGTGCTGCCCCCTTTCCTGGGACAAGTAGTGGGTGAAGGATGGGAGTAATATCAAGCGTGGCGTCCCAATCACCTGATATCATCTGGCTTCACCCCTGGCCATGTCCTAGTTGTGGGGCTCAGCTGAGGTTCTGCACTGAATCCAAGCCCTCTCGTCTCCCCTTCTGTCTCCCCATCACACTGTCTTGCCTGGCTGATTTTGTGCTCAGAAGCAGCACTGCTGGTTTCAATGCTGGCAGCTGGCAATATTTTCCCTTGGAGCCAAACAGCAAAGCGTCTGGTCTCCCAAGCCAGCCTGGGAAAGGTTGGCTTTGCTGGTCCAAGCACAACTATTTCTGGCAGGGCAGGGCAGGCTCGCTGCGAGAGTTTGCAGTTGATCTCACTCATTTCCTCAGCGCTAAGGAAACGCACAGGGATTTTCAGTGGATTCTCCATAACCTCATTTTCAAGCTGAGGATTGCTTAAGCAGAACAGGGCTCAAGTTCTCGAATGCTCTGCAAAATCACGAGGCGTTTCTGGTGTCACTGTGGGATCAGGAGCTGCTCCCACCATGGCCAGGGGCACCCCACTGCCACAAAACTACTGGCACCATCGGGCACACGTCCACATTTGCTCAGCTTCAACATTTCTGAAGGCTCAGAGCTGGTAATTTCCTGAGTGAGTCCCTTGAATGGAAAACATGATGTTTTGGGAAAGACACGGGGCCAAGCTGGGCGTGAAACTCTTCAAGCCACTTAGACAGGTGAAGCAATGTTATCTTCACATCCTGTTTTTGGAAGAGGTTTAGGGATTCGGGCAGGTGCCCACATCCTATTTCATTGGGAGTTGAATGTTTAACTCAATTAGCCTCCCTTGGAAAGCCTGGTTTAACCCCACACTTCAAGATGTGTCCTTTGGTCTCACGGAAGCCAGCAAGACTTCTGGACATCTCTTAAAGTTTAACTGATGGATGCATGAGTGGCTGAATCAACATCCAAACATTCACCAGCAGCAGTTCTCAGGCCAAAAGCAGCCCTGCTTTTATTAGCATCTGCACTTGGGAGCTTGTAGATTTCAAAGACCTCGGTGTCAATGTTGATGTCTCATAGGTGGGAAAAATGAATTGCAAAGGTCCATCAATGTGGTGGGAAAAGCCACCCCCATGTCCTGGTCCAGGTCTCTGGCTCCTGAGGGCACTTCTCCTCACTTCTGGTGGGGTTGGGGTATACGTGGTGGGACCGGCAGCAGATTTGCTCTGTCTGATTAGATTTCTCATCCAGGCAACAGGAGTATGATGGCAGCTTCCACGCAGGCAGCCTTGGAGCTGTGGAAGGAAGGGCCAGCAGAAGGATGTCTCTGAAATGAATGTGTTCACATGTCAGGGTAATTCTCCCTCTCTGTACCATCCTGAGGTCTAAGATGGGATCCCTTCTGCTGGTTCTGGGGCTGGGAGAAGGGCTGAGCCTGAAATATGTGTTCCACCTGAGCTCAGCACAGCTCTTTCCTTTCAGACTGCTTTAAAAATAATATTTTCCTCTTTTTTTTTTTTTTTTAATCCTTTTCTTTGCGTTGGGAAAGCTGCCAGAGGAGGACTGAGCAGTTTCTGTGTGCATAGATCCAGTTCATTTCCAGGCAGGAGCCAGGCAGTGAGCAGGGAATAAGCCCCATGCACAAGTCGTGCGTGTATTTCCCAACCAAATCTCAACCCCACCTCCCACCCCCAGCCCCTTGTTGGCACTTTGCCTCTGGAAAGACTGGACTTTCTTCCTGTCTGAGGATTCAATCCACCTGAGTACCTGGAAGAGCTTCTCCAGATCCATTTCCAAGAGCAAGGCTATCTCTGAAATGGTATAAATCAGGAGCGTGACTCTATTGAACAAGGAGCAGAAGAGGTAAGGCTTAAAATAAAGCCCTAATTTGCTGCATCTTTTTCTTTTCTCTGCTGAGAATGGAGGCAGCACTCACAGAAGCCCGAGTTACATGTACTGAGGATCAGCAACAGTTCCTCGGTTTCCAAAGAAATAACTTAAAATCTTTCCCCATTTTGGCACCTTCTCCATTTTGGGTGGCCACGTGGGCAAATTCTACTTGCCCTGAGCAGTGGGTTCCTGTGATGGGATGTTCCTTTTTCTGAATATATTCCTCTTGAAATCTGCCTCTTTAACACAAACCCTCCTTGCTGCTCTGAAATGAAACAGGGCCATGTCTTCCCTGGCTTGGGCTGCCTTGGCCCAGGCCTTGCAGATGAGATTATTGCTCTCTTGGCAGCAGCCAGCCAGAATTGGGGTTTGCAGATTTGGGAGTGAAGCTAGTTCTTGGCACTACTGGGATGTTGCTCGTGTCCAAATATCTCTAAAAGTCCTTCATGACCATTTAGGTCAATTATTGGGTTGTAGATCTGAGCATGGGCTTGGAAGAGCCACAAAACCCCTTGGGACTCAGTGGTGGAGCAAAGTCCTGCCACAATTCTGGGCTGTGAGTGGGTTATGAACAGCAAACAGATACCCCAGTTCCCTGATTTATACCCAGGCTCACCCCAGAACCAGACACATTATGGGCAGGTGGGAAGGGGACTCAGAAACCTGTTTACAGGTATCGATGTGGGTGTTTGAATGATCAAAATTTGGGGACTGATGCTGAAACGGGTGGGCGTGTTTTGGAAATAGCCTGCTTTGGATTCCCACCAAGAGATGCCACACTTTGGAGCCTGTTCTTGCTCTTGGAACCTGAGCAAGCCTCCGACGTGGCTGTGTGTGTCCTCCTGCTCCATCACCAGTGCACACAGGTGGACGTGGGAACCTCCTGCCGAGCAGGTGTAGGCGGCAGAGCCACGAAGTGCCTCAGACACAGGCATCTGTTGAAGAGCCTACGTGGCAGAATCCTGTACCAACACAAACTGGTCTGCAAAGACACAGAGAATAGAAACAGCAAGCCACCCTGTGACTCAGGAAGCGAGTGTGTTAGCTAAAGCTGCTGAGCTGCAGTGACTGGACTCAGCCTCTGAGGCCACAGTGCTGCTCTTCCAGGAGAAGAGCCTTTGACAGAGGCGGTTAGATGTTCCTCCATTCACCACCCTTTGTTTTGATGGTCCTGCACGGCCTCCCTGTGGGAGCTCTGGTTTGAAATTATGGTCATAAGCATGATGCAGAATAGCACTGACGACGGCTCTCCAAACACATATGCCAGATCTCCTCATTTCCTCAAGGGTCCTGAGGCATTTGGTGATTGTCTTTGGTGTCTACTTTCTGGACACTGACTCGATGGACATTTCAGTTATAATTATGACAGTAGTAAAAAGCTCTTCTAGCAACCCTGGTTATGAAAAAACCTGGCCCCTGTGGGAAGACTTCATCCAGAATTTCAGAAGGAAGTTCTTGAGGACAAGGGCTCGGAAAAGAGAGGAAAACATTCCTGTCCCATAGGAAAGGCTGACCCAGGGCAATCTCCTTCAGCCCAAGCTGGGCTGAAAAATCACTGACCTGGGCATTCTTTTCCTGAAGGGAAAATTCAACATTTCCTTTGCTTCAGCCATATCGAAATGTCTTGCCTTGACATTGCACGACAGCCTAGGACCACGACAGTCAAATCAATATGCTTCCAAGCCATCTAAAGGAGTGTGATCTTTTCCAGCTCCAAATTAAGCAGAGGTTAGTCCTTCCCTACGACATGTTTTTGTGTTGTAGGAAGCTGGAAAGCTGTGCTGGCAGGACTTTTGATCCACAGATCTGCCACCAGCAGCATCCCCAGGAGCACTCACTGAACGGTGCTCACTCATTTTACCTGTGTCCTCACCGGTGACCCTGTCCCCACAACCAAATTAGAGGGGAGCTAGAGGGAGCTGGGGATTTTCTTACACTCGCATCCCCTGATAATTGCTCCTGGGAGGATTTTAGTCTTTGCTCAGCCTGGAAGCCAAACCTGTTCTGCTTCCCGGGGCTTGTGGGTTCCTTCAACCCCCTTACAAAGAGCCATTGTAGGCCCTGCCCATGGCGTGCCTCGCGCTCCCTGCAGCGAGCACAGTCATCGTAGGAAGAGGCACCTCTTGCCCACTTAGCTGGGAGATAAAGGCTGATTTGTCTTGAGTGGGAGGGAAGCATCGGGTGTGCTGCTGCCAGGTTTCGTGGTGCGCGGCCGCCTGCTTTGGCTGCTGCTGGTGGGCTGGGCAGGCAGCTTTGCAGAGCTCCTCAGAATGGGGGGGCTGCAGAGTGGGGAACCCCTGCTCCCTCCTCCCCACCTCCCTCCAAAGCTGCTGCATTTTGAGCTGCTTGCTGAGTGGGGATCTGCGTGATGTGCCATGGATGCTGAGCTGACTGGGGTGGTGCAAGTCTGTGCTCTTGGGGCTGAAGGCAGCCTCCCCCCACCCAGGGGGCTTGGGCTGTGGGTGTATCCATGGCTTGGGGCCCAGTGGATCCAGAGGAAAGCATTCCTCCTCCCACCTTGCCTCATGAAAAACAAAGCCCTAGCTCCCTCTCTCCTTCCCTTGGAGCTTTGTTTCTGTTTTGGTTTTCTTGCCTCCCCCAGTCCTCTCCATCCCAGCCCTTCTTGGCTGGTTTTCCCACAGCATGATGCTGTGAGTGGGTTCAGAAACACCCCTTCCAGCTGGGCAAGCCCCAGCGGCTCCAAACTCACTGGGTTTGTCTATGGGCTTGGGCTGTGCGATGGGAATGGGCATCACAGAGCCAAAAAATGCAGCGGGGGTTGTTCCGGGTGGGTTCTTTTCTATCAGTCCTGGGTTCAACAAGGAGCAAAACCTCAGTCTGAATCCAGCAGGGAAGAGCTGGTGACAGCTGGCTGCAAATAATGCTTTTACATCTTTTGTAGCATGGCTTTTTGCTGCCCATAGTCAACTGAGTGTGAGTGTCCAGCATCACCTGTTCACTCGACCAGTTACCCCAGTCCCTCTGCCCCTCTGGCCCTGGTGGGAATTGGCTGCTGGATCCAGGTCTGTTTTCGGCTTCAGTGGTTCAGGTTTCATGCCTTTCTCCTTCCACTGGAGAAGGGTGCTTGTGGGTGGTTGGGTACCAAAACCTCGCCAGGTGCCACAAGGCTGGGGCAGAGGGGGTCAGGGTGAATCAGGGGATGCAGGACTCATGTGCAGGGGGACAGCAGGTTTCATCCTCAGCATCCCAGCCACCTCTTTCATCCCCACCATCATCTTGGCTAGGCTGAGGGCACTGGGACAGAAGGAAACCCAAGAAAACTTCATCAAGGGCACTTAGGCATCACTGGACAAGCTGTATCTGGCTCTGCAAGTGGGGACAGTATGATGTCCCAGCCTCTCCTGGGTGACGCAAGGCCACTTCAACACAGAACTGATCCATTGCTCACCTTCTGCTCTGGATGTAGGGTAGATACTGGTCAAAAATATATGCAGAAAAAAAATAGATGGCAGGTGTTGCACTCGTGACAGATCATTGCATGCCTTGAGTACTGCTGTAACGCAGGGGATTTGGAGCCTCAGTGACTATAACCAGCTGAGTAGACTAATAACCCTGCAGAAATGTGCTGCCTGCAGCCTTGTTCTCTTGCCTTACAAATGCAAAACTCAGAGTAAAGATGCAAGGAGGAATGGTAGGGAGGACCTTCTTCCCCAGGACCCCAAATCCCACGTAGAGATTGCTGTCTTCTGGGTCATGGTCCCTGCCAGACTGCCTTCCCCATCGATGTTCAGCAAGACCTGGGCAAATGTGGAGGGTGAGAGAAAGAGCTTGGGAGTGGGTGAGGTGCCCTGCAAGTTGGACAGAGCTGCTGAGAGCTGTGTGGGGGCAGATGCTCAGCAGGCTGGGTTTGTTAGTGGTGGCCTGGCTCAGCACCGCACTGACCACAGCCGCAGGTCCCGGCATGAAGCCAGGGCTGGCTCAAGCCAGCAAAGAGAATCTGCTTGCAAAACACCCAGGAGGGAAGCTAGACCAGCCTCACACTGAGCCCTGCACACCTCTGTGGAGCTTTTCAGGGAGCTTCCCCCATCCAGCACATGCAAACCCTTTCTCTGTGCTCGCCGTGTGAGTCTGTCCTCCCTGGATGTCTGTCCCTGGTCGATCCTCTGGCAGCTTACAGCACTCACAGTGCCTGTGCCCTTTGCTCACTGACAGCGTAGCACCGAACTTCACCCTGAGGACACTGCTGCCAGCCAGGGGATGCAAACTTGGGTTTGTGCAAACAGCCAGAGGCACGAACCTTGGCATGTTCCTTCTGCCCACTAACCAGGCTGTCCCCAGGCAAGGGAACGGCTGGTCGCCTCCAACCCACCCAGTGCCACAGACAGCATCTCATCATGGTCCAGGAAGGGGCACGGGAAAGCATCGTCAGGCTGTGGCTAATAATTGGATTGCAGCTAATGTGGAACAGTCCCTTGAATAGTTTCCTGATGTTGAGTTGCTCCTAGCAGGGTTCAGAGGGAGAGAAAGCTCCAGGGCTGGTGAGGGATCTGGAGTTCATTTCAGAAGGGCACCGTTGAGTCCTTTGGGTCAAACAATGGAAGGTAGCTTTCATGCCATCAGTCCTTGGGGGAGAGAAACCCCATGTTAAAACAGAGAGCTGGAGCAAACCCCCTTCAGTCCTGGTGGGTTGAAGCAGAAAAAAGAAGACAATGCGGGTCCTCCAAATAAGCAGTGCACATGTGCTGCCATACCAAGGGAGCATGTGTCTCTGATTTACATGCCGTCTGGGAAGTGCCACATCCGCCTTATGTTTGGAATATCTCAGCTCTCCAAGGCCTGAATTTAACCCCTGCCCTCTCCTCCCTCCTGCCTCTTCCAGCAGAGCCTGCAGCATCCCTGCTCTGGCTCTTAGCGTCTGTTCCTGAGAGGAGCTCGATGCCCGAGGAAGCATCAGGAGGTCTGATGGAGCAGAAGGACTCCCAGATTGGGCAGCTGTGTGTCACCTTGCCCAGGCATGCCATGACAAAGACTGAAGAGAAAGGAAGCTACAGGCAAGGCTTTCAAACCTTCACTTCTCAGAGTCAGCTGACTCCTTAAGTAGTGTGCCAGCACACCCAGAGACATTGCTCTTGGTTGAGTAAACCCAGAGGGTGGTGATGAGTAGAGATGGTTTGAGAGCCGTTTCTTCTTTCAGCATGGAGTCCAGCAAGTGTAACCCCTGGCTGGTGAGACATGGAAGGATGTGGCACAGGACGGGGAAGCGAAGGCAGATATTTCTAGTGATTGTTCTGTGCTTTTCCTATGTGTGCTTCCAGAAAGGACTTCAGCCTGAAAAAGGATGTCAGGACAGGAAGGATATCGAGTTGTCTTTGGCTCTGTCATACAAATACCTTAAGTGACCTTTCTCCAGCAGAACACCAACTACCATGGTATGGATTTCTTCTACAGGGTTGACAGCTCTGGAAGAGGGCAGCTGTTTCACAAGCAGGAGATGCACAGATGGATAGATGATAGGTAGGTAGGTAGGTAGATAGATAAGTAAATATCGATAGAGCGGGATAGAGAGAGAAATAGAGACAGACAAATACAGACTGCACAAAACCTCGGTTTAACTGCCCTCATTTGTAACATAGGTTTTGATGCCTTTGGATGGGGACCTCATGTATCTTTGCACCATTCCTGAGTGTGGCAGTATTTGCACAGCATTAATGTCTCAGGCCTGATGCTGAACACCTTCCCTTCATGCATAGCTCCCATCCAGATGGGGAAACTGAGGCACATAGCATCAAAGTAACTTCTAAATGTCCCATGATGTGCAGGAAGGAAAGCCAGGCATGGCAGACCCAGGAGCCCAGTCCTCTATCCTCTCTTGTAACCTCTGCTGTGCTGCGCATTATGATCCCTGTCACATGTCTAAGAGGATGTCACCTCCTTTAAAGGATGGTAAACACCCACCTTCGGGAGTCTGTCTGCACACATGAGTCATGCAGGAAGAGCTGAGAGCGTGAGGTGGGAGCTGGGCACTTTCCAGGAAAAGCTGGGCTGAAACCACAGAAGCCATTTCCTTGCAGACTCGAGCCATTATCCCCCCACCAGAAATGACTGCTTTGCACATGCTGAGCCCTCCTGAGGTTGAGATTTGCTCCCACACATCCTCACCGCAGAGCTGCTGCTTGTCCACCCTCTGGGCTGCTCCCAGAAGTGCATCTGGCATGAGGACGAACATGGGGCCATCGTTGCTTCATTACTCTTTACACCCTTTCAGCTTCCCTGAATTAATGACCCCTCTCTTCATTGCTGCCCTAAGTTTCTTGGTCGGTTTTAACCCAAACCAGACACCACCCACTAAGGAAAATAACTATGCCCCGTTTGGAGAAGTCTAGAACTTTCTGGAGGGCTGAAACCCCTCTAGCTTCAAGGCAAAAAAAAAAACCAACCCATGGCTCCAGGCTCTCTTGACTCCCCATGCAAATTTTAGGATGTTATTCTCTCTCCTGGACCAAATTAGTCCCAAGAATGTTGCAAGATGAGGAGGAAAATGGTATTTGAAGGAGATGATGGATTTGATGAAGGATTTGACGGCTGCTGTTGAGGGAGGTGGTTGTGTTTCCTCGTAGCTGAGGCTGAAGGTTGCAGATGTTCACTGGGTGATTCACCCGTACCTCATATCCAGGGAAAGGAAAACAAACCTCACTCCAAGTCATGGCACACGGCTCCCTTGCATTGAATTTCCTCAGTGGGACAGGGGCTCAACCCCACCACAGAAGGAATGAACCCAAGAAATAGGTGTATTAACTGAGCTTGGCTACTGCTTGGCAGCCAAGATTGGCAGAACCACCCTGAGAACAACAGAACTCAAGGGATGTTTCCTAACAGCATCTCCCTGGCCCAACCCTGCTCTCAGTGAGCTCCTCTTTGTTCACAGGCCGACCGACAGCGGTCATGTGCGCTCCATCAACATCGAATGGAAGAGACACTTTTAATGTAATTATAATTTAAGCATAAAATATGTCACTTCTCCAGGATTTTGTTGTCTGGTGCGTAATTACTTTATGGCACTATAAAAATATATTACATTATGATGCCTTGCTGTGCTTTGCTCAAATAATTTATAGCCCAATAATAGCACGGAACAATATTCGAGCCCGTTGTATCCAATCTAGCATATAAATAAAAATTGTGAAAAATAATGATCTCAGCTAAATGCTCATTTAATTATTTTGCAGTCTTGGCTAAGGTTTTGGTTTTTTTTTTTAATCCCAGTTTCATCCCCACATCCTCACCAGTTTATATTCAAAATATCTAGAGGGAGACTTTTTAAAAGCTCAAATAAAATAGAATTAATATTGATTTATATATAAATATATATTTATAAATATTAGATATAAATTTATATATGCATATGTATACAATTTATATCTTATATNCAGGTTAACTGGAACTGAAAGAATTTCTTCAAAACTTCTTCCCAAGCAAAGTGTTGAAAACTCTTTGCATTTCGAGCCCACCGAAACATTTTTGCTGGTTAAGAAAAAATACCAACCCTCTTCCTTCTGCTTTTGAGGTTCTTAACGTTTTTATCCTTGAAACAAAACTTCAGTGACTTTTTAAGCAAGATGTTGATTCAGAACCCAACCTCCCCCCCACCTCTTTTTGACTTGTAAACAGGGAAATGAAACCTTGCTCTTTTCCTCTCAGCATCCCTCCCCCAGGCGTCTGCTTCCACCACAAGTGGAAAAATGTTTTCCACCTGCCTGTCCACATCCTTCCCCCGAGCTCCCCCCTCCCCAAAAAGTCTTCCAGTACCCCACAAACTCCCCTCCCACACCAGAAAGCTGTTTGGGGGTGTTGGCACAGGTTTGCTCAGTGGAGGCATGGATGCTATGCATCCTCCATGGGATGAGCCTCCCTGAGATGAGCAGGTCACCAGAATTAAGACCATTTTATTTACGTTTTAGTGTGGTATTTGGGAAGTAAACTATGGGCATCCCAGAGAGGAGATGTCAGGCAGGGAAACTCCAGGCAAAGGAAGCCTCATTATGAAGGTTAAACCTGAATTTACAGCTTACAAAGGACTGGGCAAACTCACTGATATCATAGGGACCCACCGGCAGAAAGGAACAGTACTTTTCCTTTTAACCTCCATGTTTTGCTCTCTGTGTGCATGTGCACATGTGGGGGATGCTGTTGTGGCTTTGGGGAGAAGGATAATTTGTGCCTCTGTTCTCATGTGGATGCTGCTGTGCCCAGTGCAGAGTTAGGATGGGCTCAGCCAAAGTGCTGAGATACCACCATGCCTGCAGAGGGGCTTCGAAGACAATGATGGAGGGGCTTGGACCTCTGAAGTGTTTCATCCTTCCTCCCCAGACTGGCCCACAACAGTGATGCTGTGGGTGTGAATGATGGTCACCAAGACACCAGAAGCAACCATTGCTCTGGACGGCTCAAGGTGCTGCTGCAGATGGTGTTGTGGAGGGATGGGGGGCAGTTTGGGGCTAAATACCTGGGGCTGCTCTGGGGGTGAAGGCACCCAAACCAGGCAGGTGTGCAGGCAGCTGCCCAAAGCTGCTCAAGAGGGTGACCAGCTGGAGCTAAGGCAGTGTCCTGGGATGATGAGCAACCCTGGCGAGGGAGAGGGGTGAAGGCATGAGGAGCTGCCCTCTCTCACCTGGCAAGATCTTCCCCATGAGGCCCCTCTTCTGCCTCCCCCATCCTCTTCCTCCTAGGTCTGCAGCAGGAGCTGGGGCAAAGATCTAAAAATAGTGGTGGGCCCTGTATATGCATCTTCAGCAAAGAGACTCATAAATGCAGCCGGGACTGAAAATCAATTCTTTAAAGCTGAAATCAATAACAATAACTAATATTAATAGTGATTATCCTTTCTTTATTGCACTTTGCAGTTGGAAATGAATTGTTTTTAAGGATTAGCGGCAGCTGAACTCTGTAATGCAATGTAAGGCTGAAGATTTACTATGAAAACACAGCTTATGAGGAAAGACCCATTACTGCTGATGGAATACACTCTGGAAACAGCCCCAGCAACGGCTGCTGCTGCTGCTGAGCACACGGAGCCTCAGCCCCTGAAGTCGGCAGTGGGTTTAGGTTGCTGGCAGGAGACAGGGATTTTTGGTCTCTAACCCTGTCTGGTTTTCTTGCAGTCTGACTTTTTTAGTTTCCAGACATCCCAAATGCATTTTCATTTTTGGTATCTTTTATCTGAAACAGCTTCAGACATGCAAAACTTGGAGGGGGAGGGGAGGAGGGGAGGAAGAAAGGGAAGTGTGTTAAGCCAGTCATATATATATATATCTGAGTCAGCCATATGTATATGAGACAGCAGTGTCTAGAGCTATCTGCTGTGTGTGTCAGAGTTTCCAAAAAGCAGAGTGTATTAGGTGTGCGCTGAGCACTTGAGGAAAGTCTGGTCTCCAGCATCCCCATGGGAGTCTCCCCCCAGCCCTGAAGCACTTCTGCAAACAGCCTGCTCTGACAATCTGGTTTCGAGTCTGTGTGAAACTCCTCTCTTAGAGGAGACAACACACCTGGAGGCACGGGGCTCGATTCTCATGTCTCTGCTGCTCTGCTCACGGGCCAGCCCTAACCCCATTCCTTGTGTCTCTCTGCCATCTCCAGAAAGTGGCAGCTACTTTTGTCTGTTGAGAATAGATTTTGATTTATTTGAATTTCCTTGGAGTTACTCTAGCTCTCTGGGGAGATTCTCCTCCAGGAGCAAGCCAGAGACCAGGAGCAGTGAGATGGGACACGGGGACCACTCAGCAGAGCGGAAGGGGGATCACAACCAGGGGTTATGGTGGGTATCTCCATTGCCAAAAGCCTGTTGGATGTCCCTAGAGGGCTGTCACTTTTGAGAAAGCAGTGACTGCCTATTCCTATGCTGATCCTTGTGTAGGGGCATCTTCCCCTTGTACCTGAAAGGCCAGGAGTCCTTCTCATGCATAAAGACAGAGGGGCCAACTGGTAGGCATGGGGCTGCTCATGGTGTTCAGGCTGCACTTGACCTGAGTTGTTCCTGGGAGAAAGTAGCGAGGGTGTGCTGACAAGGGCACAGTGGTCGTGAGACAGCTGGAGCTTCATGAGGAGAGCGGGATTTGCCAGGGTTCATTGCTGAACACCCTGCCTGTATGGAATTCCCCAACACAGTAACCCACCAACACCATACCCATCGTCCCAGCCTGTATAAGGTCTCAAAGGCGGAGGATTCCATCGATCTCATTGACATGTGTCTGTATTTTCCATAAGTGATATTTGTGCTGATTGAAGGTAGGCCCTGAGAGTTTCCTGGAACTACTTTGCTCCGGGCTCAGCATTTTCTCAACCACAAAATTCAGTGGGACAGGGCTGAGGCTGGTGTGGAAATTCAGAAAAAATCTGAATTTCAGAAAGTATGATGTGGCCAGGAGCATCTTAGCAAGCTGCTACCCAGAAGATGCTGTGCTGGAAGGGGACAATCCATGAATCTGCACTCAGTGCATCCTAGCTCTGTTCATACCTACCCCAAGTGGTGCTGTCTTCTCTCCCAGCCAGATTCTCATCTCCCTCAAGAATGATGCATCTCCAGCCTTGCTGCTGGAAAAGATTCTGAATTTTCAAGTAAAATCTTGTTAAGAGTTGGTGGCAAATGTCCCGTGGAGCTCAGGTGAGGTGGGGTTGTACCACTCCAGCTGGCACTTCTTCCTTCAGCGTGCAGGATCCTGAGGCCAGTTGGGTGCAGAGCTCCTGAACCTTTGATTCTGGATCATTTACTCACTTTTCTTTTTAACATTATGAACTTTTTTTTTACTATTAGCTAAATTGTAAAGACAGGCAGAATGAAAGCCTTTTACAAACAGCAATAGATCAGCGGCAGCCGGCACGAACAGACTGATTGCATCGTGTTATTGATCTCTGTGAAAGGGGATTGACATTTTTCACCTGGGAAGGTTCTTTTATTTTATTGGAAAAATGGCCTTTTCTCTCGAAATAAAATTGGGCTCTCACCTCCATCTTTCTGTGCCATTTTAATTCGTAGTTGCCTTCCATTTTTACAAAGGTTTTGATCGTATTCGTCCTCACAATTTTGAAATTCTAGGTTTGAATCAGAAAACTCACTTTCCCATGGACACCACACTCTGGTAACTAGAGCAACAGCCACCTCCAAAGCGAAGATAACGTGGATGGTTCAACATTTTCTTCCAAGCTGTTTTTCTTCCTGCACTTGTGCCTTAACTCTCCTTTCCACCAAGACCCTTCAGCCACCTCAGAAACAGAAGCACTGGGAGCTTTCCCAGTTGGGTTGAGCAGTGCTCGAGCTTCCTGACATCAGTGCCAGCCTGGAAGGATTTATTAGTGTTTCACTGAGCCTGGCATGTGGTGTGCAGATGTCTCCAGCCTGGCTCAGCTTTGAACTTGCTCGAACAATTCAATTTTTTCAGTTGTGCATCATTGCTAATTTCCTCCGACTCATCTTCCGAGGGCGGGGGTCTGGAAAACAGCTTCTTCTTTCCCAGCTCAGAGAAAACAGCCCTCCCTGAACTTTGTGAAAGGAAGATGGTGGCTGTGTATATTGACCACCATGGAGAAGACCTAAACAACCCCATGGCTTACACATTGGGATAACAGGCAGGAGATGCATCTTTGTTGAGGGAGCTGAGAATCTGTCTGGGAGAGAAGACAGCCCCAGTCAGGGTGGGTATGAACAGTGCTGGGATGCACCAAGTGCAGATTCATAGAATGTGCCCTTCCAGCAGAGCATCTGCTGGGTAGCAGCTTGCTAAGATGCTCCTGGCCACATCATATTTCCCCAATGAGTATGTTTCACAGCAGCAAATGAGTCACGGTGAGGGGCAGGAAGACACGATGAACTCCCTTCCAGCACACACAGGACTGGGCATCATCCAGATCTCAACTCCCAGCCTATGGGGCTGTTTCATTCCCAACCAACAGAGTGGGAAATGCAGGCAGAGATGGGCAGGAGCCACAGCCAGGGCTTTCCTACCCAGGACTTCCAAACACGTGCAGGCTGGGGGCTGTCTGTCCTCCTGAAGAGACAGGACCTTGCAAGATGTGGGCTGCACAGCCTGCCATAAAGCCCATCCCTGCACATGCATGCATGAACTGAGATTTCAGAAAGGAAGTGGTTAGTGATTTTTTTGTCTTCTTTTTACAGAGCTGCCTCTTCTGCTCGTGCTTCCAGCTACCTGGTTCCTATGTTTGCCCCACTGTCAGCCTGCCCAACGCAAACCAACAGCACGGGGGGAGAAGAAGGGAACAAGACATGGGGGATGGAGAGAGACAATGAGATAACATGGGGATTGATCTGTCCAAAGGTTAAGAAGCTGAACTTATTTAACTCCTGTTAGTTTATTTATTGTCCCTGAGTTATATTTGTGACTGTGACTGAGCAGATTAGCACAGGATTGCTGGGCAGGTTTAGAAAGCTTCAGTGTTTTTCTAGCTCCATATGCATGTGTGCCTTATTCTCACTTTTCACTGGGCAGCCCCTTTCCTCACGGGTGGATGCAAGCACTCATCCATACAATTAGGGCCACAGAAAGGAAAAAAATTCCTTGCTCATCATATCAGAAGCTAAATTTATGCAGGGTACAACACATGCTCTTTATTATACCATGAAAGCAGTGGGTAATAATTCCTCTGTCCCCAGAAACAGGGACACTCACTGCAGTAAAATATATATATACATATATATATATGTAAAAAAATCCTCCCACTGGTGGTAAACATATGCGTCATGCAAGATTGATAGGAGCTGGAGCTGCTGAGTACTGAATGTGGATGAGTAATGTTTGTTACGGCTGTGCTGGCTACCGGGCACTCGGTAGCAGAAGCTGTGGAGAGCAAGAGCAGCAGTGGGAAGGACCGTCTGGTGGGCAAAGGGCCCAGGAGGGACACAAGGTCCCTTGTAAGCCAAGCTGCAGGATGGATGAGTTCGGGAGGGGATGGTGGGGTGACCTTGCCAGGGCTCCCCATCTTCCTCGGAGCCCCAGTTTCCCCTGGGAGCAGCCAGGGTGGGATCAGCAGCTGTTGCAGAGGCTGATCTCCATGTACTTCTTGCAGACCCTGTTGCTGCCTGGGTCAGGCTGGGGCTGGCTGGAGAAATCAGAGAGGGAGAGCTGGATGTCACAGATCAGGAGTGAGGTGCATTAGTCAGATGGCTTGGCTAATATCGCCTATTACATCAGTTTCTTTTCTTTCCCTCTCTCTGTAAAAGAGCCACAAAGAACAATGAGTAATTTCTCTGCGGAATATTCATTGTTAAAAAGCCAGGCCCAGTGCTTCAGCGTTTGCAGTGCATTATTTTTCTCCCATTGACTTTGAGACTGTGTCTGGTGTGTAAAGCCAACTGGAAAAAGCTCTAACTGGGGCAAGAGAAGAGCACGGGAGAGAGTGTCCTGGGCAGGGATGAAGGGGTTCCTCAAAGGTGAAGGCTGCAGCCTGGGAGCCAGTGGGTTAATGCACGGTGTGCAGCATCACAATGGGACATGAGCTGCTGTTTATTATGGATACAAACCCTTCCATACTGAATGAGCAACTGCAGTTTTTGAGTTACCTCCTTTGTCTCTTTAGAAATTATCCCTACTGCCTTGTGCTCTATCTTCCCCACTCCCCCTCCTCATCACTCTGCACTGGTGATTTATCCCCATGTTGGAGGTAGGGGCATCCTTTCCAAAGGAGAAAATACAGACACTGAAGGGAGAACCAGGTCCATCGGTCATATCCTGGGCAGTGTGTGGTGGTGTTGTTTTAATCTGTAGCTCACATCCTGGTATCTATTTACATCCCTCAGGGAAATCAAGGGCCACCAGCCATGGTTTTGGGAGGTCTAGGAAGCACTGGCCATCCCTCTGCTTCCATCAGCTGTGGCCCAGGTACCAGAGCTGCTCGTGGCCAGCAGTGTTTGGGAGAGGATGGTGATCCTGACCATGGGTGTGTGTCTCATCACTGTATGGAGAGAGGAGACTGGGGTGGATCTGGTTTTGGAGCTCCTTGTACAAACTTGGAGGTGTTGGGTCCAGGGTTTGGCGCTGAGCTGTGCTGGGAGTAAGGAGAAGAGCTGGTGTCCAGAACACGCTAATGCCAGCATTTAAATAATGCCACGCTGGGGACAGCACGTTGCTTGGAGCGGACCACTCCTCCTGTTCATCTAGCAACCCTGATGGGTTTCCTCCACTGCACAGGGCAGCAGACACTGTCCCAGCAACAGCCCCGAAACTCTGTGTGTTTACAGCAGGAATGGAAACATGCCTCAGAGCAGCTCTGGCCTGCAGAAAGGCAGCAGTGTGAAGGGATGCTGCATAGTTGAATTTCAACTCGAAAGAAAGTCCAAACCACAGCGTTGGAGCCAGGTAGGAAGCTCCTTGGAAAAATCTCTTTGCCTCTTCCTAACCTGGTGCTACCAGCTTTACTGCAACCACAGAGGAGAACTACTTTTTCGAGGTATAAAAGAAAAAAAAAGTCACCAGCCATTTATTTTATTTATGGAGGAGACAGGTAATTGACAGGTGGCTGTCTAAAAGAGATGAAGCCCTCCAGCTAAACACTGCAGCTCCAGCCAAGGGTACGAGCGGCAGAGAAATGGCTCCAGAGGTGATAGACTTGTTACTTTTAACACTGTGAGATATATAAGAGAACAGGGTTGAATCGCAGTTCAGAACAATCATACCTAACCACTGAACTAAATAAAACCGATGATTTCATACCGGTGTCTACAGCAGCCTTCGACTGAGCTTGAATTAATGAACCTATTGTTGCCTCTCAAAGGGTCTTGCAAGCCCGAGGACTTCAGGTCCCTTTTTTAGGGATTGAACGCATCCCACCCTGGACCAGAAGAGGGGAGGATGATCACCGTTGTGCCAGCCAGTGATGCTGAGCAGTGGTGACGTTTGCCTTCCGGCAAAGCAAACTTTGCCCCACACTAGGGAGGCACGCAGGGAGCAGGGCAGCGTTACTGGGGCCAGTGTGCTGCGCTGGCTGCTTCTCTCGTGCCCCACAAGTTGCAAATATCAATATTTTCTTGCTCATCTCTTTTAAAATTACTTTTTTCTTCTTTTTTTTTTTTCTTTTTTCCCCTTGTCCTCATGAACCAGCCTGCCTGGGACTTTGAAGCCGATAAATCTGTTCCAGGCCTGGACCTCATGCCCTGTGGATGGATCTGTGCCTACTTCTAGGATATTCAGTATTATCTGCTCCGGACTACTATAAACAAAACCAGAAGTTTAAATATTAACCCCCAACCATCACACCACCACAACATTCTGCTGCCTTCCCATATGAGAGAGATCCTTGTGTTCCTTAATCAATCTCAAACTTTTTTTTTTGTTGGTTTTTTTCCCCCTTTTTTTTAATGTTTACTCGAGTTTCCCCCCCTGTGGGGCAGAGTAACATTTACGATGTAAAATTACAGAGCCTATTACTCCGCAGTGCCGCACACCGCGGTGATTCAGTGTCAGGCTGGGATCGAGGGAACAACTAGAGCCTGTTAGCCAGATCCCTCTGCTTTCCCACCTCCTCACAGCTCTGCAGCAAATCAAAGTGCAACAAATGGCTTTGCATCATTTCTTCGAGGAGTCCTGGGCCTTGTACGTTATCTCCAGGGCAGGGTATATGCTATAATAAAAGACGGCTTTATTGCCAGCTGCAACAAAGCCAAGGATTCAGACACGTATCGCCTTGTGGGTTCATTGTAAACTGGCTTTTATGGCCCTTCCAGTTTATTGCTAATAGAGATTTACAGTGGGAAGAAGGGGCTGTGTGCTGTAATTAATACTGTTATTAGCCTGGGTGGGTTCGATGGGAGAAGGAGCAGTGCAGCAGCCCCATCGCCAACCTTGGTATTTTGCCCTTCGTCACCCAGCCCTGGAAATGACATGGGGATGGGCTGGTTTTGGCACGGCAGGGCTGACGTTACCGGCACCTTGCTGGGAGGCGACTGGGAATTGTGGGATCAAAGTCCTTCCCTGTTCGGAAGGACCCACTGTGGGTTTGGCCACCTCGGAGAGGGACATCACAAGGCACCGCATCAGCTTTCCTTGCGAGGCTGAGGAAGAGCATTTCTGCTCCGGCTGGTTGTTTCCTTCAGGTGGGAGGGAAGTAGAAGGAGATGGATTATTTTCCAGGTGTTCCTGGACACAGGAATAATTTAAAAGCTGGACACACAGAAGTCACACGTTGTTCCCTGTGGTCCCCTTTTAATAGAGCCTGGTTTAGTGCCTGAGGACAGGGCCCAACCACGACAGATCCAGGCAGAGCTCTGGACAGGGCAGTGGAGACTGTGCCAAAAACATCCCATCCTGCCCGCTCGGATGCTTTCTGCTGAGCTGAGGCCAATAATGAAAAGCAATTGCTGTTCCTTGTCCATCTCCAGACTCTGGAAGACTTCTGAGCCAAACTCCAGTGCTGTCACCACTGGAAACATTGGAAGGGGCTCTGTTAATATCAACCTGGTTTCCATCACCCACTACTCTACTGGAACGAAACCTCAAATGAAGTGAATTTCGTGTGGTTGCAGATTTTTTTTGCTATGAATGTTCCATTTCTCTCTGCTTGGCAATTAAAAAGTGAAGAACCAGGGTGAGAACACTCCTGCTAATGATTTGCAGTCCGCTCCTCAGAGCCAAGTTGTCTTTGCAGAGCCAAAATTATATCATATCAATCTCCAGAAGCTACCACAGAAGTTAAACATTAAGTTGTTGAAGTTGCTGGAAACTTCCGTGGTTTCCAACCGATCACAGGTCAAGGCTAAAGTCATTGAGAGTGTCCTTCATCTCAAGCAACTGCCATGACAATGGCCAGGCCCAGAGGGTGGCTGGCAACAAACCGGCACCATAAACCTGACCACATGTGACTGTTTCTTGGGGCAGGCCCTGCCCTGACTTCATAGAAATGGGGAGAATGTTGCTACTGATGCTCATAAATACGGGATGGATTTTGGGGGCTTGACTGTAGGGTCAGCTGGAAGGAAACATCCAACTCCTGATGCTAAAGAGACACCCATTGTTTTTAGAAACCTCTCCCAGCCATCCAGGCAGTGCCAGCTATTCCAGTCCCAAGCACAAGTGTAATACTGTGTGATCATCTGCCCCAGTTTCACTCCAGGAAAGGGTTGAGAGTCAGAAAGGTTTTGGGGGAGGTGACCAGGGACTGGGCACGCGACCTGCCTTTGAGGGTTTGAGCAAGACCAGGAGCTGCTGGTGGTTCGTTGGTCATGGCAAGGTTCCTGATAGGGATTGGGATTCACTGTGCTTTTAGAGAAGGAGCAAAAACATAACCAGGCTCCTTCTCACCAATTTTATTAATATTCAAGCTAATTAACTTCACTGAGGGCTGGAGGAAATTGAATCTCAAGAAGAACCTAAGCTCTGCTTTAGATTTTAAGCTGTTTGGAGCTTTTGATTCGAAGCCGGTGCTTTTATTATTATTATTTTTAAATCTCTCTCCCTTCTTTCTTTTTTCCCCCCTGCACACAGCTGGCCCACTTTCCAGGCTAATAACTGTAATAAATGATTCTTATTAATTTGCCGTCAGCTGACAGGGAACAGCAGGCTCCCAGGTGAACACAACACATTTATGGGGGAATCAGAGTCAGGTTTGGAGGTACCAGGAGGGTGAACCTGGCCAGCATCCCTGCACAGGGGGTCCTGGCAATGGGAGGGGGTTGTCCTGGCTGGGCACTAAGGATGGGGTCAGCCCGAAGTGGCTGAGGTGGGAGAGCTTTTGGGAGGTTAAATAAAAAAGAGCTTAAAAAAAAAACAAGGAAAAAGAAGAAAGGAAGCTTTTACAAGCCAGAGCTTAAAGACGTGCCCTCCCTTTTTGCCCGTTTATTAAGTAATAATGAAACACTTTTGTCAAAGCTTAGGCACCAAATTTCTGACACCAGATGAGCTCTAAAGCTAATCAGGGGCTGGAAAAATGGGAATATAATTAAGGCTGCTGACAGCCCTGTGTCATTAACCTCGGAGCTCTCAGGTGCCACACTGAACCGCAGCTCAGACGTACTGTATTGCGGGTAGCTGGGTTCAGCCCGGGAAATGAATTTGGCTTTTAATGGCTCTGTAATGTCTCTGGAGCTGCTTGCTCTGGGGCTGAGGCAACGGTGGAGGGGAAAGGAGCCATGGTCTGTGCTGGGTCCGGCTTGTCTCAACCTCTTGCTCCTCAGTGGTAAACAACTGAGGCTCTTCTCACCCGGAGAAAATGAGGTTCTTCTGGGTAAGGGTTCAGGCTGGGGCAGTTCTGCTCTGTCCCGTCTTCCTCCCCCGTAATTGTTATCGTTATTAGGAGTGTGGGTGTCTGCTTTGCCCCAGCAGCTGGGATTCCCGCCTGCACCCCTCTGTGTTGTGGATCTTCTCCTCTGATGTAACCCTGCAAGCCACGGGGCTGATATCCAAACCACCCACCTGCTCTGTGACTCAGTTTCCCATCACACAGAGCAGGTAATAATAATACCGGGGCCTCTGGGAGGATGTCCGGACGTTTGCCAATGTGTCTGCATCCATTCCTCATGGGATTATGTTACCCAAGGAGGCTGAGATGGGCTCTGCCGGCTCAGGGAACCCCCTCCTTTGAAGCTGGGGTACAGCTATGCAATGGGCAAGGCTTTACTTAATTGTTTTTAGTGATTATCTTTTGGGTTTTTTTTTTTCCTTTTGGATTTTACGGCTCTGAAGGTGAGAAGATGGAAAGCAGCAGTTCCTGTGCTGCACAGACACCTCTGCCTTCAGAAAACCTCTTTAAAGAATCGGTGGGACAGATGGGGTGTGTCCTGCAGTTAGGGAGCTCCTGGGCTGCTGCCAAAGCTGCGACAGCAGCAACCCTCGAACAGAGCCTCTTATCTGGGGAATCTCAGGGCATGTTTCAACCGTTTCGCAAGGTGTGTTTCCCAGACAGGTACCCTGGGACATGGAAAGGGTAAAAGCATGTGCTTGGGAAGGAAGATGGCTGCGTCACTGCCAGAAATAGCACCCCTGTGTCCCGTGACACGGGCTCTCCTGCGAAAAAAATACCCCACGAGATAACGTTTCCAGCGACAGCCTTGGGAAAGCACCACCAAGACCCCTGCACACGCTGCCTCTTAGGATCATTGAATCACAGAATCACAGACTGGTCTGGGTTGGAAGGGACCCCAAGGAACAAGAGTTCCAACCCCACTGCCACAGGCAGGGCCACCAACCTCCAGGCCTGGAGCTACACAAGGTTGCCCAGGGCCCCATCCAAC
The DNA here is from genome assembly GCA_013400835.1 of Zapornia atra. Taxonomy (NCBI): domain Eukaryota; kingdom Metazoa; phylum Chordata; class Aves; order Gruiformes; family Rallidae; genus Zapornia; species Zapornia atra. Next base: position 494,691 of record VZTU01010797.1, read on the forward strand.
CTGGCCTTGAACACCCTCAGGGCTGGGGCACCCACCCCCTCTCTGGGCAGCCTGTTCCAGCCCCTCACCACTCTCTCTGTAAAGAACTTCCCCTAATATCTCATCTAACTCTTCCCTCCTTCAGCTTCAATCCATCCCCCTTGCCCTGCCATTCTCTACCCTTTTATAAAGCTGATTCCCCTCCTGTTTCTCTGCTCCCTTCAGGGACTGGCAGGCTGCAATGAGTTCCCCCCACAGCCTTCTCTTCTCCAGGCTGATCACGCCCAGCTCCTTGGATGATCAACGCGCTCCAGTCGCTCACGAGCACGCTGCCCTGTTTGAGTGAAAACTCTCAGCTCTCCCCTGATATGAAGAATACCTATTAGGAGCTAATGAGCAGAGTAACACTGGACCTGCTTGTGCTAGGCTGTTATTTGCCATTCATCCTCCGCTATCACCGTGGTGGCATCTGTTGCCCCAGACTTCCTAAGCGTGTCTCGCACTTTCTCCACAGCCTTCTTGGTTTCAGGACTCCAGCTTTGGACAAGAGTAAAACCAGTTAATTATGTTTTCACCCTGTCTGCTTTGAAAGCCCTGGAGTGTGCCTGGTGTGGCCACAGCCATAGGAACACGGGAGTTCACGATAAATTAAAAACAAAAGCCCCATTATCCATATGGGACCTCGTGAGTGGCTCACAGAGCCGAGCAATTCCAAGCACTCTGTGTACGGTTCTTACTTGGTTTTAACTCAATTTCTTTGAGATGCAAATCAGAGGGATTATATTCAGAGGCTGCATCAGAAAGTCTTTAATCCAAATGGGCTATAAGATTTATTTAGAAGAGCCAAATGTCTTGTCTGGGACAGAAGCAACTGAGCTGAACTGAAACAGATGGACATAAAGGAAATTAAGCAACTCTAATGGTCTTATCCAGAGTTTCAAAGTATTTGGTCTTCTGAAAGCTCTAGCTCCTGGAAGCACGTGATGAGATGGGAAGCTCAGGTTTCACTTAAAAACAGGCTTTGCAGTTCACTGAGAAAAACAATAATAATATTTTTATTCCTCCTGTGTACAGAGGGAGGGCTGCCTTCCAAATCCTGACTCCTCAGCTAGGCTCACATCATCAGCCGAAAATATATTGCAGGGAGTTTTGGGATTCCTCATTTTTATGACAGTGTCATGGTTTCAGCAGGCTGGGATTCAGCATTTTGGGAAGCCTGACACTAGCAATAGGGATCACAGATAGTTTGTTTACTAATACAGGAACAAAACAAAATCCCTTGGGTCTGTTGAGGTTTTGTTCCCTGAAGCATGCCAGTGTTTCTGATGGAGACTTACCTTAGGGCTCTTCTAAGTCTGGGGTTTTAACGAGGACGTCAGCAAGGCAGGGCCAAGGTCACCTCTAGCTCTGCTGGATGCAGCAAACCCAGAGCACACGCCTTGGATGCTGATAAACCACTGGGCTGGAAACCTCAGTAGATCAGGCAGTCCTCCGACACCCCGCACGGCTCCACTTCTTCTGAGGTCAGAAGATTTGCAGCTGGCAGAAGAACCTTCCCTGGGATATTTGGACATGTTTGGTCCCAGACTGACTGTGCAGCAGCAAAACAGGGGTGAGGACAAAATCCCTACCATCCTGCTGGAGCATTTCTGAATGTAGGGTTGGGGAGAAGAGTTTCAGTTTGAGTTGGTCCTACCCATCTCCAGCTTTTAAGCTATAAATAACAACAAGGCTTGCTTAACAAGAGCAAAAACTAAGTGTGTTTCCCAGGTTCTCAAAGCACTGCTCAGTGGTCAAGGAGACCCCAGAGGCAGATGATGGATGAAGCCTCAGGGCTTCAGAGGCTGGGTGGGGAGGAGACCCCTGCACATGCAGCTCCAGGATGCTGCCTTCCTCCTTGAGGCTGAGCAGGGTCTCAGGGTGCCCAGACCCAGCGTGGTGCTTGATATCATCTCCACAAAGAGGGGAAATACTTTTGCAGAGGAGGCTCTTGATGAAAAGCTATCAGAAGCCTTTCTACTTGTGTCTAAACGCAGCTCTCCTGAAGCCATCCCCTGCTTGGCTCATCGAGTTAAGTATCCAGAGCAGAGAAACCTCACGTGTTTGTGCGTTTGCCATCCTTCACCCCAGCGCATTTGGAAGTGGATTAAATAAAAGGTGAGAGAAGTGGGGAGAAGGGGGAGGGCGGGCGAGGGAGTGAGCGTGAGAAGGAGCTCATCCATTACTATGCTGCGCGCAAGGCAGGAGGTCTTGGCCTTCTGGTTTGAGTGCTTATTCCCCATAAAATACATCTGAGAGAAATCAATACAAGAAGCATGCAAGAACTTAAATCAAAGCACAAGGAAGCAGCTCTTGGTGAATGGAGCGACCTTGCAGAGAGCTGTCAAAACCAGGGCCCCAGCCCTGCAAATGCAAAACCTGCCTGAAAAATACCCCAACCCCTGTGAGGCCGGTGTGCAGGCTTCAGGCTGGTGTGGGGTTTGCACTGGGAAATGCTCCGATCTCTGCAGCGGAAGGTGTGTGGACAGGGCAGGCTGGCCAGGGGCTGGGTAAACGGCACGCTGCCAGGTTGCTCCCAGGGCAGTGAGGAGAGCTGATGTACTCTGTGGTCACTATCTAGGCTCCTCAAGATAACGGGGCAAGGGTGGCATCCAGCTTTGAGATACAGGACATGCTCCCTCCAGCCTTGGTCGTGCAGGACCTTGGCTGCTGACAACACATATGCAGACCCAAAGCAGAGGTCTACCTCCATCAGGTCCATGTCCAGCCAAGCCTCCAGGGATTGAGGGTTGTGTCCAGCAGCCCATGTCCCCTCCCATGTCCATGACCCCTCCTTCGAGATGGCTGCGTCCCTTTGGGAAGGGCCACCTTTACGTGCAGGTGCTGGCTGCCTGACCTTGGTGGCAGGTCGCAGCACCGCGCCACAGACATCATAAATCTGCAAAGGTTTTCTCCAGCCAAGCTCCACCTCTGCAGACTGCGGGGCACATGTTCCCATGCTGGGAAATCTGACCCCTCGGTAGCCTGAGAGACAGGAGAAGCCTGGGTTTGGTGTTTTGAATAAGTGGCTTTTTATCTGAAATCCCTTTGGGAGCATGAGCTCAGTAACCAATGAAATTATATCTGTTGTTTCAAGCAGTGAGGAAAACTTGGCCTGATGTTTATTGAGATTTATGGCTTCCCTTGAGCTTAATTGTCTTTGGGAGCCCTGGATCTTTTTAACGGTTCAGCTAAGTGGTACTAAGAAGGATGGTAATGGTTTGAGCAGTCTGCCCCCTTAGCATATCTCTTTCTCTCACACAATTTGCTGATATTTGGGAAATACAGCTGATACACTCCCCTCCTGAGGTCACAGTTATTCATTGGTGTGAAACTTCAAGAGACAAAACCAGGTGTGAAAAGCTCCCAGCGAGTGTTTCCTTGGCAAGGAGTTGACTTCCATCCATGAGGGCTGTGCATCAGGGAAAGAGGAGGTGGAGGAGGAGGACATGTCCCTGCTCTCACTGGGAGGGGACATCCAGTCCCCTGCAGAAGCACTGCAGCCCCCCTGCTTCATGACCCCCTCCTGGATGTTGTGCTTCAGCTTCCTTAGTCTTCCTGGTCAGCCAGGTGTAGACTCTTCCCTGGTCTTCAGCCATGGTGGCTTTTCCCCTCCCCTTGCTATGGGCTCCCAGTCTCATGCAGCTTCAGTTCCTCATGCCCCAGCACAGCCCAGCATTGCTTCCTGAGCATGCCAGAGCTCAGCTGTGGGTGGCTGGTGGGGTAAGTGTTGGGATCAGCCTATGGAGATGCGATGGGGTGGTTCCTGGAGGAAGGCACCCCTCCTCTCTCTCTCTGCTCCTCACACTGGTCTGAACAAGGAAGGGACTGTACTGGCTGCAGGGAAGGAGCCTCCTGCCCAGTCCTGACCCCACAGAGATGCAGCTTGGTGCAGCCTGGGCACGGCTGGTCCCTCGGTGCAACATCCTCAGCTCTGGAGGGCTCTGATGAAGAGCTTGTCATTGAGAGGAAAACACTGCCCTTCACATGTAATTATTCCTCGCCCCCGGAGCCTTTTCATCTCTTATCGATGCTGACCCCTGTTGGTTTGTTATCTCTCCCCAGACATCCAGCGGAGCCGCAGACCTGTCATCGTGGGGAATGACCTTAACCTATTTACTCACCTCCACAAGACGCCGTGTCCGCTCGGCCGGGCGCTCGCAGCAGGGCTGCGGCGGCAGAACCCAGCCACCCTCCGCCAGCAGCCGGGGATGCTGCAGTGGAGGTAATTACAACAGCCCGTTATGGTTCAGCGGGCACCTTCATTAATAAACCTCAGGTTTCAGAGGTGCCTAACTCGGCCATTCGAAACCACATCTGGCCGTAACTCTGCGGCCTGTCTAAGCTTTCAGCTCATCTCCCACCGCCTAAGCGGTTTACAGGAGCAGCAGTAAACAAAGTCTGTTTTGTTGGGCTTTTGCGTGCTTTAAGGCAAAGAAAGCAAACACATACTCACTGGGCTAATCTCCTCAGCGCAGAGCTGGAGGGCTGACAGCTCCTTCCTGGATCACGCCAATGGGATTTTTATCTCTGGTATGGCTCAGACAGGGAGCACGGAGATGTCCTCCTGTGCATGTGCAGACCTGGCTCGTGGCAGTTGATGGGGTATTGTTACCCTTTTGTGGTACCTCCAAATCAAAGGAAGCTCAGACTGGCACACCAGGTGTGTGGGTGTCTCGGATTGTGTTCTCCCTGATAACTTTTGGAGCCATGGGCCAGTTCCAGCCTCGTTAGGATGAAGCCCCTAAAGAAATGATGTTCTGACATTTTCCGTGGCTGCAAGCAGCCAGGAGCAGAAGAGCCATGGTGAGCATCTCACCAGAGCAGTGGTGTCAGCCTGGTTGTGATGGATGTAGGATTTGGGCAGGAGATGCACAGGGACCCCTCTTGCCTCTGCTACCCACATACTAATCTGCCCATGTACTTTTAAAACTCATCTCAGGAGCAGGGTCCAGCTTGGGACCAGCTCCAGAGTGGCTGCCGGGTGGGAGCTCCTTCCCTGCAGCTGAGTCAATCAATCAATCAATCAATCAATCAATCAATCATCACCTCTGAGGGTTTAAATATCTTCCTTAGCACAAGCCCAGCTTACAGCAGGCTGAGGTGCCATGTTGGAGGAGAGGATGGAGTTAAATTCCACAGAGGTGCAAGGAGAGGTGATGGGGTAAGGAGATCAGTGGGGGGATCAAAGGGAGTGGGTAGAGTAACCTTCAACTATAATCAGCCCCACCTGCCAACAAACCATCCCCTCTAATAAGCTGCATCCCATGAGAGCTGAAAGGCAAGTGAATGCAAGCCTGGGGCTCCTCTGTGGGGGAGCTCTGGGGTGGGCAGCCTGGTATGTGTGTGGGTGTTTGGGCTTCCTGGCTGTACAGGGATTTGGGGGGGCTTGAGCTGCTGGTGTGTGATGTCTAGCCAGCCCCTGGGCAAGCTGACCCTGCTTGGTAGCCTTGGACCACCCAGAGCCCTCCTGGAGCCTGGGGGTGTAGGGAGCTCCAGCTCTGCCTAGGGAGATGCCAGCAGCCAGGTCCTCATGCTGGGGGCTTCCAGGTGAGTGGGGCAGATGCACAGCCCTTAGCATTGTACCCCTTTTCCCACAGCCACCTTGGCAAGCTGCCAGGATGGTGATGGGCTCGGTGCAAAGTTGCCACTCAGCTATCTGAGGGGACACCTTTGTCCTCAACCAACCTGCTGAGAGAGAGCCAGGGTGCTGTGGCGGAGCAAGAGGCCCCCTCCTCAGCATCCCCATCCCCTGTGCAGGCTGAGTGGAGGCCACCTGTGTGTTTCCCAGGTGCTAAGGGTGCTTTCCCACCCTGGGGAGCTGAAGAGGAGGTGGCAGCTTTGGCTGTGGGCTGCCGCTAAGCTTGCTGGTGGATTGCTAATGATGTTTGTGAAAACCCTGAACCAAGACCACACGCAGGAGGCTCAGGTGAGCGGTGTAGCTTAGACCTTGAGGGTATGAGGCAAAAATGCTTTTGCGCCTGACTCACCCATTCTGTGCTAACACTGACTCATAATTACTGATTTTGACTCAGACAAAAGATTTATCTGCATCCAAACATATGGAAAAGGCTCCTGTCACCTGGCAGTGACAAGGGGAGGCACCGCTGCTCAGTCATCCGGGGCCCTCTGTAAGGCTTGGGGAATGCACAGCAGGCTGGCACCAGTTTCCTGATCCTGACTCGTACTGGGATAAGCCCCTGAGGTTGGGGAGGGTCTGGTCACCCTCATCCCTGCACAGAACTGGCTGTGCCTGAGGGAAACGTGCTTGCAAAAGGTGAATTTTGCAACAATAGCTCTTTTTGTGCAGAGCTGCCCAGACCGGCTGGGTCTCAGCTCTTTCTGTTTCTCTCTGCTCTGGGGACACCGTGCTGTGCCCAGAAATGAGTCTGGTCCCTTCTCCCATGGTCCCCATGGAGGAAGGCAGCTCCAGGGGGGCCATGGGAGAAGGGACCAGGCACAGATGAAGATGTCTTGTGAGCAGCATGCAGGACCTGAAGGCGTGTTTGCACGGTTCCTCTGCTCCAGCACAATAGACAGCGGGCTGGTCACGCCGAGCGAACAAGAAAAGCCTGCTGAAGAAAGGCACAAGCAAGTACAAACCTCGTTAGTGGGGTAGATTAAACCCAGAGCTGAGGCTGTGCTGTGTGTGGGGGCAGCCCTGGGCTGTAAGCTCCCGGTGTGGCTGCAGAGGCTACAAACATCTCCATCCCCTTGCACCATCCCATCCCCAGCAGTGCTGTGCAAGGCTGGATGCCCAGCCATCCCTGGGGCCGTGCTGCCTCCTGCCCTGCCTGCGCCCTTTCCGAAGGCCCTGCCTGTGCCACCTTTCTCCTCCCCCCCACCTCCCCCTGCTGCTCAGATGCTAAGTGGAAATTTCCCCCCCCGTGCCAAGTGTTAAATACTTATCAAGCTCATACAGCGTCTTCGCGGAGGTGCGTACATGAGACAACATGTTACCGTAATTAACAAGCAGCTGGAGTTGGCACCGGTCTCTGCTGCAGCTGCTCCCGGCAGCTTCCAGCGCCTTTCCCAGGGCTGCGGCTTCGCCTCCTCCCTGTGGTAGAGGGGGGAGAAGCCAGGGGGTGTGTGTGTGGGGGGGTGATGCCTCGCAGGGTCCTTGCTCACTTCAGAAGGGATGGTTCTGGTTCCCAGCCTGTGGTCTGCAGACCCCTGGAAGCCTGGGGGCTCTTTCTGATTTGTATTAGATGACTTTGAGTGGGTCTGTTCTCAGCAGGGAAGTGCTTATATGGGGGGGTGAGGAGCTACTCTGAAAAGTTTTGGGGGTGCACCAGTTTGTAGAGAGATAGGAAAACGGGTCCCTGGGAGTCGGTGGTTTGAGTGTCTTGTTGATGCGGCCTCAGCAGCTCCCTTGCCCAGCTCTGCTGTGGGACTGCTTCTTGCACAGGGTCCCTGCCCTGGGTAGAGGTGGTCCAGTGCTGCTGAGGTCAGGGACTGTGATACTTCTGGTGGTACCAATGCTGGAAAGAGATTGGGACAGGGAGAGAGGTGCTGGGCTGGGTTTGCAAACCCGGGCTTAGGAAGGAAGGCTGCAGGGCAGGCTCTGCATGATGGGAGCCATTCACAGGGTTTATCTGGCTGACTCTGCCTTCACAGTGCCCAGCCCCTTTTATCTGGACCAGTATGGATTAGTTCACTCACCCATCAACCCTCTCAGCCTTGAGCAGAGCTGCTGCACAAAACCTCCCCATCTTTTAAATTGCCTTGAGCTCCCTACCTTTCCAACCCCTGAGAAGTCATCTCAGCAGCAGATGTTTGTATCATGACCTACATTGCTATTGGGTTTTAAATACATTTTTTTTTTTACTGTGCTATATACTTGCTTCCCACATGCAAATTGCTCTGAGTGAACCATTTATCTGGAAAATAAAGGTTATGTTCTCAAAAGGCATTTAGTTCCCTTTCTGAATGATTGAGCGAGTTTTCCACTGAGAAAACAAAAGTCTTTAACACAGTCCAAGCCAATGACAGGGGAAAAAGGTTCAGGTAAAACCCCTCCATTTATTTAACAGCTTCCCCCTTCCTCATTCATATTTACAAGATAAAAGGGGCTCCATCAACCCATTAAAGTTGAAATACGTGTCCTGTCTTTAAGGAAAGCAAATCCCATCTGGCATCCCTGGAGGAATATAACCTTAACTTCAGCTTAATGCCACATTAGGGTATCTTACAGATTCTGCCTGAGATTTACCTGCCTTGAAGGGAGATTTATTTCAGAAGTAAACAGGCTCATGTGACAACTCTCCTTCCACAGGTAACTTTGGTGAGGAGGTATGGAGACTTTGTGACTTCCTTGGCCTCTGCTGCGGGGCAGGCAGAGGGGATGATCGTGCCCAGGGGCTTGCTGGTCCATGCTGGAGGCTGTGATGCAGGGCTCCATCCTGCACCTTGGGACCCAAGCCTGGGTCCCATCTGCAAAGCTCCTTGCCATGACACCCAAGACAGCAGGATGAGGGCCCCATCCCACCCCCAGCTGCAGATCAAAGTAGCTGCAGGCTGGTGTGGGAAGATCAGAGCCCATAGCAGCCTGGCTTTCCCTATCTCACAGCCCATCTTGGGGGGGTGGGAAGCCAGCACAGCTCCCAAAGCAAAGGCGTTCCCGTCCACCCCCGCGGCCACAGGCCCCTGCCTGGGCTCCAGACCTCCAGGGCATCGCATCAAGGGAGATGTTTTTTAAGGAAAGGCAGGTTTGGCATCTGCTGACATCACCGAGGTGCTTGTGCTTTCCTGGGAAATTGGGGAGTTTTTCATGGCTTAATGCTGCCCGTTTCCCTCATCCTTCTCAATGCCAACAACAACAAGCATCTCTCACATGTAATGCAGCCCTGGGGACATCACTGTTATGGTAGAGATAGTCCTAAAAATGCCACCAGTGGCCAGGGACCGGGTGTCTGGGCAGCGCCCTGGGCTCTGTGTAGCAGCATTGGGGTTTGCATGGCCAGCAGCAGCCATGAGCTGGTGGTCTAGCCCTTGACTGGCCAGTGGTTCACCTGTGGCTCCAGGAATGTGTGGATTATATTGCTGTACACTCTGTACCTCGTGCTGGACATACCTGGGTGACTCCCTCCCAAATAATACTCTGCACATGCCGTGCTCTGGACCAGCGAAAAGAATGATGGGTGGGGGTAGACATCACAGCTTCTCCTGGTCTGCTAAAAGGCTTTTGAGGCTGTGGGGTCATTGGGACTGAAGTGTTGTACTGCTCATCTGAAGGGAAAGTGTGTTTCTGTACAGAGCTACTGCTCGGTTTGATTGGCTTGTCATTGCTGGTTTTACTGGTATCCATAAAAAGAATGAGGGGTTTGTAGTTACTGAATTGTCCCCAGACCCATTTAAATGCACATGATGATCCTCATAGGTCTCTTCCAATGCACAATATTCTGTGGTTCTGTACAGGGCTGTTTTTAAATGCCACAAGGCTAAAACATCTGAAGCCTGCATGGGGTTACCCACCTGCCTGTGCCTTGGGTTATAGCCTTAGCACTTCCCTCAGACCTTGCTTGGCCCCCTGGTTAAAAGCCACTGGGGGATTTTGAATGGGTGCTGCTGCTGCAGAGGGGCTTTGGGGCTGGGGAAGGGCACAGCCAGACTGCTGTCCTCTGTTACCAGCCCGCAGCTCGTCGGGCTGTTGATGTACATGCTTTTCAGCCTGAGAACAAGAGGGCAAGGCAGCTACAGGTGGGTGAAACCCATGTCCTCTCTACTTAACTGGCCTGCCTGACTGGTTTTTTTATGATTATTTTTTATTCTGTCTCCAGTTAGGCAATACACTTGCCTGTTAGAAATATCGCCCTGCGCTGCCAGCTCAGCGAAGGAGAAAAGCGGGTGTGAGTTACCAAGGGAGGATGGGGCATCACCTCCCTCCCTGGGGTGGGCACCTCTCCCCTTCCCCTCCCCGTGGCTGCTGACCCTCCCTTTGCTGCATCACTGCCACTCAAGACAAGCATACTTGGGGATGGTGGGGGTAGTTTTTTCAGGTTCACTCCTGACATCCCCCTCCATGGTGCTCTTGCACCCTGAGGATCACTGGAGTGGGTTTGCTGGACCGGAATTGGGTGAATTTCAGCCCAGGTTGTAGTTTGGGATCATTAACCAGCAAGGTGCCCCTGGGAAGAAGTTAAAGGTATTTGGGAAAATTTGCTAACAGACTAATAACTTAATAATCCCTGCCAGAGAGAGCGTGGCAGGTTATGTGAATGTCAAGTTTGTTTGCTTTGCCAAGAGCTGGCTGCGGGTTATGTCATCGGAGGGTGTGACCTCCTTCACAGGGGAAAAAGGGAAGGGGAAGGAAAGCAGGCATGTGCTTCCACACTGGGATGTGAGTGAACGGGACACGGGGATAGGTGTTAGCCAGGAGCCCTAGCAGCACTGAGTGGGCACAGCCCTGCTCGACATCCCACCCCACTGAGCTGGAGGAGCCCAGGGTGGTTCTCTGTGCTCAGCCCTTGGGGAGGGGGTGAGCAGCAGGGTTGGGGGCTCATGGTGTTGCCAGGGATGGATCAGGGTCCACCCAGAGCAGTGGGTCCCAGGGCAGGTTTGCTCAAAGCGCCACTACCTGCAAAAAGAAACTGAGACCACATGTAGCATGAGGGATGGATGTTCATGTGTGCTTGCTGTGCTGGTAGAAAAGGGGGGGACACAGAATGGACACAAGCTGTGACACTACACGAGCCCTTATTCTTCTGGTAGTCAAAGTCTCTTGTCTCCCTGGCTCACCTGATGCAATTTCTGACTGTGGAGGCAGGGATCTGCTTGGTGGTTCTCAAGAGATGATGGTTGAGGTAGCTCTGGGCTCATGGACTGAGTCAGCTCGCAGTCAGGGTTGGAAGGAAGATGGGTGTCCTAAAAGCTTTGGCCCCTCTTGGCCAAGGCTGCCCAGAAGGGAAAACTGTCCCATTTTGGGGTGGGGGACACGACTGGGAATGCCTCTGCTTCACCTGGCCAAGCGTGTCCAGGGCTGAGAGAGGTTCATGCTTTGCTGAACGCTGGGAGCGTTCCTTGAAGACGATGAAAAGTCAGGGCTGTTAAGCTGTGGCATGGTTTTAAACATGCTTTACACTGCCTGGCATGCCCCACTCCTGTTGGGGTCTGACATCTTGCTTGGAAGCTGAAACAAGGTATGCAGGTGCTGGACCCCTCTCCGCATGCTGATCTAGGGTACACTGCCTCTTTCCCCATGAAAGCAAGTGCCTGGGCTGCCGGGGTGCAGGCTGCCTCCTCGCAGCCCCAGCGCTGCTCCTCAAGCTCTGACTTGCCTGCCATCAATACTCTTTAAACAAGCACGTTTGCAGACGTAGCTCTAGGCCAAGTTGTGGGGCAGGCGGGAAGGAGCTGCTGCAGCCTGGCTCCAGACCCTTCTGCAGGAGGTCTGGGTTGTGGGTGCGTGGGTGCCAATGGCACCGTGTGCCAGCTGTGGCTCTGCCCCAGGGCTTTCCTCTGCACCCGTGGCCACTTTGAACCCCAGCCACAGCCAGAAGGTGCCAGCGGTGTGGGCAGAAAACGAGGGAGCGATGGGGCTTGGCAGGCGTGCCCTTGCTTTTGGGGCAGGTTGCATATTACAGGCTGCCCAGGGGGGTGTGGAGTCTCCTTCTCTGGATAGATTCAAGACCGGTCTGGATGCCGACCTGTGTGACCTGTCCTAGGGACCCTGCTTTGGCAGGGGGGTTGGACTCGATCTCTGGAGGCCCCTTCCAACCCCTACAAATCTGTCAATCTGTGATCCCAGAAGAGGTGTGTCCTTGCAGTGGGGGTATCCTGGGGTCCTCCAAGTGAAACATGTCTGCAATGCCAGGCTGGTGGTTCTACTATCTTCATCCCTCCTGCTTTCTGTCTGGTTTCCCAGGCTGCTGGGCTGCAAGAAACTCAGTGGGGGGTGGGATGCAGAGGGAGATGGCCCTGGGCAGAGTGCTCCCCAGGGAGAAGCTGCTCCAGAGGCACCTATGCACAGCACCCATTTTACTGCTGGGAGTGAGAGCAGACGGCTCCAGGAGAGCATGAAATGCATCCTCCAAAAAAGAAGAGACAGACAGGAGAAAAAAAAAGAGAAAAAAGGAAAAGGCTTCTGAAGCTCAGAGCTGGATATTTATACACTTGACATAAAGGATATTTCTGCATTGAAGTAATAAGCGTGACTCAGTAAACCAATGGGGAAAGGGTGTTCCCTTTGCAGCAAAACCTCAAAAGATCAAAGAACTTCTTGAGCGGTTTAACATTTTGAATGTTAAATGAATCGGGTTCCCCTCCCTCTTCTCTTCACCCCTGCCTTCAAGTTTTGAAAAAATAAATGGTTTTGATTTTAGCTTGGAAGAGGGAGCATTCCAGCAGCTGCCGGGCAGTGCAGTGCTGGGCAGTTTGGGGTGTGAAGGTCAAGGGTACGTGTGTTCTTGGGTGTGCAGGACCCGTTTGCCTGCTCTGGAGACATCAGCCCTGCTCTGGGAGAGACGTGGAGATGCCACAGCCTCAGGGCTTCCCGCTTGTGCTGGTGTATGGAAAGTGGTGTTTCCCTCACTGTCACCTTCCAGACCCACTTGCTTTCCAACCTGTCCTACCTGTTGGGGCTGGGGACCTTCCCAAGCACCTGCTGAGCAGGGGGACACTCTCATTTTGGGACCACGGTCCTGCAAATTATAGCCCTGAGTGCTGGCAGACCCTGTGGCCTTGCATGGGGCTTTAGGCAAAGCTGAGCATCACAAGATTTCAGTGAGTTCTTCCTCAGGAGAAGCAAATCCTGACAGTTCTGTGTGCACAGCCATCAGTGGGGAGATGTTCCTGTGCCCTGCCCAGCTCTTGGGGCTGCTGTGCCAGGGGGAATGCCACGGCGTGTATTCACGGGAGGGACGGAACCTTGTCAGAGGTTCTTGGACACATGTGTGTTTCTAGGATCGATAGGCTGGAGTAATATATTGCACCCAGATAACAAATCACTTAGCTTATTGGGTCTTAATTAAACCCCTTTTATCTCCATGACAGCCACACACCTGGGCTATTGCCCAGGCAAACCGTGGCCGCGGCCGAGCCGCGGGGACGCCGCGCCAGAGCCGGGGGATTGATGAGTCTCTGCTGGGTGGAATTACCTCATTGTGTTCGCAGCGCTCGGGGCCATCGATCTCCCTGCTCCCCCATCCCTCCGTCCTGGCACCCAGACCACCAGCCGCTGCCCCCTTCTCCCAGTGCCTTGTGGGGAGGGGGAAGGAGATGGAACACCCCCGCCACACACACACAGCCCCCTAGCTGTGTTAGCCGGGGTGCAGGGGTAAAGCTGCCCTGTTCGGCCTCCTGGGTAATAGATACAGTTGTTATAGTCCCTGACAGCGCGAAATGAAGACCTACATCACCATAATGTATTGTCAGCCTGCAAGCACGCTGCGGCCCCCGAGATGAATGAATGCAATATCTCTGCGTACGAGGGGGAAGGAAGGGAAGGGGGTTTTGCCACTGCCACTGGCCTCTAGGCTAGATGGGAGAGCCCCTGCTTTGTTCAGCTGGGGGAGAAAGGGCATTTTTATTCCGTGAGGCAGAGGTTGAAGGTGTCCGATCCCTGTGGAGCCCGTGACAGATACACTCTGTGAAGGGGAGGGCTTAACAAACAGCTGAAGCACTCCCGTGATGAGTTCATCCAGCGATGAAGTAATTTTGCCCCTGTGTTACTGCCAGCTGAGGCAGCGGGGCAATTTGCTGCTCCGTGGCTGGGCAGAGTGGCCCCGATTTTGGGTGGTGAAACCCAAGAACAGAGGGAAGCTGTTCAAAGTGGGGAGGCCCATTCAGCTGGAAATGTGTGCACATGACAATAGGGATCCAAAGCGCATCTTGCATTCGGTTATTCAAAAGTAGGACAGTTTTTACTCTGAAGTGTGACTGCTGGTGGCCTGACTTGGAGTGAAATAATGAGAGCTGGGAGTTGGAAGTGACTTAGAGCTGAGCAGCCAAGTCCTGCAGGACCCCTCTGTTTCTATAGCAGTCGCCTGTCTTTAGGTTGATGCTTAAATCCTTTTCCATCTTGAGCTGCTGCTAGGACTCATCCTGCCTGGCAGGCACAGCACAGGGAGAGGCAGCCCATTCATCTCTGCTTCACTACCCGGCACCCTGGGCAGGCTGGCAGCCACGCTTCCCGCACCAGAAACGATGGGAAGCTAGATAGATATTCCTGAGTTCGGGTCCCAGCGTGGCCATAGGCTTCTTTTCTGAGTGCAGGCAAAAATTTCTTATGATTTCTCCCTTTTCCAGCGTATGGAAAGGCAATGGCCACATCCATTCTCTATGCTTTGCCAAGGCAGTTGCAAGGTGCTGAGTGGGGAGCACACTGTGACATGGCAGATAGTCATGCTTGCAAGTAAGTCATTTGAAACAACAAAATAAGGGTCTGTGCTGGAGGAGAAGCAGCCCAACATTCATCTTAGTGTTAAACAGAGTCCAAAATACTCACGTTACACGAAATCCAACTGAAGGGCAACACCCTTCTACTGTTCCTGAGTTTTCATGACTATTTACAGGTTTTTTGGATAACACATGAGAAAGTTGATATAGGAATGGTATCCCATAAGCTGTGGGTAAAACCGTCCTCTGCAGACTCGCTTGGCTGATGTTCTTAAAGCCCTCTGCTATGGGACTCCTGCGTGGTGGACCCCTTCCCAGCTCCTCGTGATCTTTTGCATCTGCTAGCCCATTCCCCTCCCCACTGTGGCGATTTGATTTTTGGGCTGCGCTTGTCCTGCAGCTTCCCTTTCCCAAAACCTTCAGCCAGAGCCCCAGACTACACGGGTCGTTTTTAGGGGCGGGGGTGGGGGGTGGGGGCAGCGATGTGGCTGGACGAAGCCCGGCCAAGCTCCAGCAGCAGGATTAGCCCTCAATGCCCAAAGCAACGCCATTTTGACCAGGAGGAACAAACCCAACCAGCCGTCACATCATGTCACAGGTGTCTGCTAGGTCCTCCTGTAAATACTTCCTAGCCTTGTATCACAGCCAGCGAGCAACACCTTCTGCTATTGCATTTTGCCATGACCTCACTTTCAGCATCTCCCTCTCTTTGCTACCAAACTCCCCAAGTACAGGCAGCTGCCAGTGGGACACAGCTCTGCTTTTTTTCCCCCTCCTCTTTTTCTTGGCCATTATTGTTGCTCTGAGATTTTCCTCTGAAAGGTTAGGCCAGCCCTCGCGCTGGCGTTCGGAGCCCATCTCCATCCCTGATATATGATGCCCTTGTAATCTCTGGTGACATAAATTCTGCTCCTGTTTGTCTCCCCGTGTCATATCCTTCTTGTGCCGTGTCTGTTATTGTGTCTAGCGTTGCGGTTGTGTTTCAGCGTTTTCCGTTGTTTGTCTTCTTCACCTGAGGATGTCCATTATGGGATGTAACAGCTTTAATAGCTTATAAATGGGAGACTGGAGTTTTTATGCTTTGGGGAGTACCGCTCGCGGCAGCCACTGTTCAAGAGTGACATTTGCCAGTACGTAGTAGCTCAACTGACTCAGTCCCTCCAAACTTTCTATAAAGCCCAGCTTGTGTGTAAAGCTGTCAGCCCTCACCAGTTTCTACCTACTGGGATTTGGAGCTGGTATGAGTGGACTGGTAGCTGGGACTGGCACTGCTGGGTGGGCACTCAGTGCCCGTGTTGGGTTTGTCCCTGCCCCTTAAACAGGGACAGCAGCCTTGGACCAAAGCTTCAGCTGCACCTCTAGTGCCCTGCACATCACTCTGTGGTGGCCAGAGGCAGCTAGAGCTCCGGCTTGGCCTCTGGAAGCAATTGTTCCCCTCTCCCTCATCAGCACCTCTTCCCAAGCAGAGTGCTGTGCAACCAGGATCTAATTAAGCGGGCTAATCTGAAGGAGGTACTACATCTCCATGGAAAACTGCTTCAGTTTGGCTTCTCTGAATAATAAACAAAGCACTTGGGCAGATGATAGGGCATTTAAGTGTTTACTCTTCAGAGCATTAAGTGCTAAATTTGTTTTTAGCTCCCTTATGAAAAGCCCTTGCAGAGTAAAAGCACACAAGGGTCTCAGTCATCCCTTGCAGCTCTCCTCCAAGCCTGCTGTGTCCAGCAGAGAGCTTGGCTGTGCAGCTGCCCCGGGGGACAGCGAGAAGCACCGATCATTAGGATCACAAGGAAACCACTGAGGTTTAATCTGCTGGCGAGGAACAGGGGATAAACCAGAGCCAAGCCCCAGCTGCACCCATGGGGATGCTGAGCGTGGAGCTAGCGTGGGCAGGGGGCTGTCTTCAGCTCATCCAAACTAAGATGGGCATCCACTTCTTGGTTTTTTGATCCAGTCTCTCAATCACTTTGTGTAATAAACTCCCTAAATGGAAAAGATGGAGACAAAACCCTCCCAGTGAGCCAGAGCACAGAGCTCGTGTCTCCTGCCTCCTCCACTTTTCTGCACCATGGATGTTTCAGTGCCTGGAGCTCAGGCTTGGGATGCAGGATTTGGCCAGGGGGATGTGGGGAGGGACAAAAAAAAGGGCACTGGGATGGCTGCTTTGCAATTGCAGGTGTGTAGGGTTTGTGTGTCCCCCCCCTCCTCACGCAAGGCTGCGATGGGGTGAACCGCTGACATCTGGCCACCGCTGTCCTCTCAGCCCAAAGACCAGGAAGGGAGGGCTCCAGGGCCCGACTCACAGCTGGAGCCATAGAAATGGAGCACAAAACCGACAAAACAACTTTCCATTTCTAAAGCTTAAAGGAGTTTGCACCCCACCATGCCCCAACAAAGGGAGAATTAGCAGCCAGCAAAGAGAAAACAACACAAAGCCACCATCACAGTGTGGAGAAGCCAAAAAGCCTTTTTCCCTTCTTAATGCACGGGTACAGCTCAAAGGACTCCTCAAAGGACTCCTGTTCTGGATGCGGAGCCCGATGCAGTTCAGCTCTGCAGCACTCTGTGTTCAGCCCTGTTTGTCTGAGCTGAGCTCTCCTTACTGCTGCTTCAGCTGTGATTTTTTTTTTTTAAACTGATTTTGACACATCAAACCCGATGCGGAATGACTCAGAAGTTTTCAGACAGAGCTTTCTTCTTGCAGAAGGGGAAGGAGAGGGGGGTGTGTGCGTGTGCATATTTAGCAGCATCCTCCTTTAAATCAATGTGGGGGTTTATTTTTTTTAATCCAGAAGAATACTACAGGTTAGGCAAATTTGGGTCGTGCCTGAACATCCACGCCAGGGATTCAATTACAAAACAAGACTTTTGCAGGTTTCTGTTAAATTTTAACTCGTTTCACATGGGTTGCATGAACTTTGCCTGACATTTGGAAGCAGGCAACTTGTGTCATCGGGTTACGCTCACACTTATCTCTGCAAACATATCCTTGTACCCAGACCAGCACCGGCGCAGCCGCCTCTGCCGCGGATAGCATTAATTGAACCTGAAATGTGCTTTCCTCCGGCGTTCCGCTCCTGCCTGCTCGTGGAGTGATGTGGGTGACCCTGTCCCCAGCCTGGCAAGCTCAGCAGCAGCAGCAAAGGGGGTGGCTGGGTGTTGTGGGCATCTGCGTGGGGTGGTCGGTGTCGGAGCATAGGGGGGATGGGGACAGGGGTGGCAGGTGGTTAAGGGATGATGGGCAATGGGTGTGTGAGGTCTTGCTGTGAGTTTTCGGTGAGGGGCAATGCTGGTGCTAGGAGAAGGGAAAGACTTTGGAGATGAGCCTTTTTCACGCCCCCAACCTCTAAATTGCAGGGATGCGTCTGCAGTGAAGGCAGGCGGGTGCTGCTGGTGGCCCCAAATCACATCTCCTGGGGCATCCTGCAGGTCCACAGAAGCAGAGGTAGGGAAGGACCTCTCTCCTCACCCCAAAGCCTTGCAGGACCAGTTAGACATACCGGCCATGCCCTGCTCTCCTCCATCGCACCGAGCCACGAAAACCCAGTGCTGAACATCTTTAAGCAGCAGGTCCTTGAGATGGCTAAAAAGTCAGGTCTGACCAAAGCTCAGCTTCTCTCCTGGTGCTGGGGGTCAGCAGGGGGAAGGGGGAAATATTAAAATCCCAAGATCAGTCAGTTGCTGGGTCTTACTTCAGCTGCAAGAAGTGACCGGCTCTGCTGATCAAAGGCCTCGTCACTGTTGTTTTAAAGGTGACATTAACATTTAAGGAGCTTTTGAAAGCCCTGGCTTGCAATAAAAAGCCAGACACCCGATCACAGAGCAACTCAAACGCAAGTTTAATGACAATGAAACAGCCTTTTGTTCTTCAACTCAAAGAAGAACCACAAACCTATTTATAGGGTTTATAATAAAGACTCTGAAGCCTTTTACACAGAACCCAGCAAACTGATACCTGCGAGCCGTGGTGTTACCCAATGATCCCCAGAGTGTGCAGAGCAGGCTTCTGTGCGTGCTCCTCACCCCAGCTTGCAGGCACAACTGCCACCTTTCCTTCTGATGACATCAGGCTTCGGCCAGCGCTGTCAGCACCGCATGGATCCTTCCGCTGGGTTGTGAGCCTGTGTTGAGTCGTGCCAACGCTCCTGGCATGGCATGACATGCAATGGTACTGCCTGACATGGCATGGCTCGGCATGGCATGGCTCAGCAAGGCTTGACACAGCTCAGCATGGCACAGCACAGTTCAGCATGGCTCAGCACAGCTCAGCATGGTTCAGCACGGTTCAGCATGGCATGGCTCCGCTTGGCACAGTATGGCTCAGCATGGCACAGCACAGCCTTGCCACTCATCCCATTCAGGATTTGCACCAGCTCCAAGCCACCCAGTCCAGGACAGCTGTATTTTAGGGCCCAGCTCACATGTGCTGGGAGCACAGCAAGCACCAAGCCTCTGTTTTACAGCAGCTGAAATCACCACTTTTCCTCCTTCCTCACTTCAGACT
This sequence comes from Zapornia atra, assembly GCA_013400835.1. Lineage (NCBI taxonomy): Eukaryota > Metazoa > Chordata > Aves > Gruiformes > Rallidae > Zapornia > Zapornia atra. Next base: position 513,547 of record VZTU01010797.1, read on the forward strand.
TATCCCTGCTGCAGACATGGACCTGGAAGATCAGGGCTGCTACTCCCTTCCCCTCTCAGGGCTGGATCTCCAAAGAGCCATGGTGCAGAAAGCCATGCACGCAGTGCTGGGGGACTCACTGCATATGCCGACGAGCCTTCTCCTGGCACTTCGTTTATAAATAGCCTGGAAACGAGAGCTGGGTAGATAGGAGCCACAGCCGGGTAAGAAAATCCCCCTCTCCACACACTGGTTTGGGCTGTATTGTCTCTCACTGTAAAGCTCTTTGCTTTATGGCTCCCAGCCCTGCACTGTCTGCTGTATTTTACCTTACAGCTCCAATAAAGGCAACTGCAGGCACGTTCCTTAACACGCAATAGGAAATATCAAGCAAATTCCTTCGTTCTGCAAAGTCCTGGAGAGCCTCTGCTCTGCTGTACAAACATGTTTTTATGACAGTGTGTTACATCAAAGATCTCTTTTTTTTTTTTTTACTACTCCTCCCCACCCTCCTGGATGTGGTAAATAGCACTGGGTCCGGATCACATGCGTTCCCCGAGCATGGGAAGAGCCAGGGAGCTGAGCAGGAGCAGAAAAGGGCAGTTTGTTCCTCTGGTTTCTTAAGGGCTTGGGTCTGGCCGGTCAGAGGTCCCAGCAGAAGAAGATGCAGGGGATCAATATCCTGCAATGCTGCTCCAAATCCCTCCCACCGATGGCAGTATCCAAATGTGAATTCCCTCTCCTGCCTCTTGCAGCAGTGACCCAGGGTTATCATTTCTGTTTTCCAGAGGGATGCACAGGCATCCCACTCACAGCCCCTGCGCTGGCCACTGCCCTCTGCCTCCCACAGCCAGCCTGGATCCCGGATGCTCTCTGAGCTGGGATGCTCCCCGAGCCAGGATGCTCAGCACGGCGGTCATTGTCTTGGAGCCGGAGCGGGGAGTGCGGATCTCCCCTTTGATTTCTGAGGGCACGATATCCAAATAAATTAGCAACGGGAATGTGCGGGGGTGGAGGAGGCAGCAACGGGAGAGCTGGCGGGCTGGAAGTGACCCAGACCCAGGGAACAGATGCAACTCATAACGTTAATGAGGGTTTTTTTTTCTCTTCCCTCCCCAGAGGCACTGCACTCTTGAGAATGGGGGGGGCTTTCTATCCCATGGCAACACCAAGTGGGGAAAAAATGGGCCTGGCTTTTACTTCATTTTTTTTGTCCTTTACAGGAATCACAGGCAAACAAAAGCCCTGAACAGATTTATCATTTTTCTTTCTCCCCCACCCCCTCCTTTTCTTTCCTTTTATATTTTTTTAAAATAGGGTTAGAGCAAGATGGATGGTTCCCCAGGCCCAGGGAATGAGCAGATCGAGGCAACCCTGTCATCTCTGGCATCCCATTAAGCCAAGCCCTGGGAGGAGGCCGCCATAAGACTTATTAAATTTGCCCCAGCCCAGACCCCAAATGCGCAGGGCTGCCCTGGCTTGGCCACCTGAGTCCCACCTCACCACCTCCAGCACCTCTCCATCACCCCCCTCCCAGTGCCCCGATCCATCCCTGCTCTCGCCCCCCACATCAGCTTGGGAAGTGCCTCCATCCGTTCTTGTCAACCGAGGCCGATTCGTCACCGTCGGGGTGACAAGCAGTTGTATGGCTCTGTCAGCCATAGGCGTAGGCTGGGCCCCCCATGGCAAAACCAAGAATCCCCCCCACCAAGGAGATGGCTGGGGGCAGAAGAGGGGGGACATGGCCAGCCCCCGACCTGCCCCTGACCCAGGGGCTCCTGTGGCTGGAGAAATGGCAGTGGAGAGGGAACAGAATGGGAAAAAAGAGGGAAAAAAAAGGGGATAAAAGCGACCATCAGGTCCTCTGCAGGGGGTATGGGGGCAGGCTCAGCCGCGGGTGGGCAGGAAGGATGCTGCCCCATCCCTGCCGCCTGCCAGCACCGCGTTAGCACCGTTATTTCCACTTTAATTCTTAACAAGGATTTAAAACCCTTCCGTAGTCAGAGTTTGTTCTCAGCGATAAATTTTGAATAGCTTATAAATTATGGACACAACTCGGTGTCTCTGTCTGGGAGGAAGGGCCGGACCCTGCTTGATGTTACGGTGGTGTAAAGCCAGCATGGCATCGCTGGCAGCAAGTCTGGCAGGTCGGTGCTCCTGGGAGCAGGATCCAGCCCGCTGTGCTGGGATATAACATTACTGTGACGATAGGATCATATTGCATAGCAAAGCACAGTCACGTCTGCTTCACACCTCCCGATAATAATCACCCAGGATGCAAAAATCACAGGGCAGAATTACAGACGAACAGAGAAATGCACATAGTCTCTCCCTCCCTGTATGTACGTGTATATATAGATGTAGATATAGAGATATATATAGCCACAAGCACATGCACTTGTCTGCACGGAGAATATGCTCACGCTTGGGATGAGAGGGGTCGGGTTGCCCATCTCCCATCCCTCTCCGGTGCCTCAGCTCCCTGCTAAAACACCCAGACATTGCACAGGGGACTGCAAACTCTGGCTGCAATCCTTACAAAAGAGGAGCTCTGCCTCTGGCAGGAACACCTTGCAGCCTCCTGCTCCGCTCCCAACTCTGTGGCCAGGAGGGGATCCATGCTGAGAAAAAGTCCATCTGGAAGAGATGATTTCTTCTCCTCAGTGAAAGAAACAGCGAGTGTTCCTGAAAGTCACAGGGGTCTATGCCATGGGCCTTCCCTACTTTTCCCCTGGCAAGTCGGTAATGAGGTTACAGCATCACCCCGGCGTTACTTCAGCACACCGACATCCAATAAATGCATATGGAGTTGGTATGTGTGTCTGTAGTATATAAAGGCTGTAGGAAAATGGCCAGTTCTCACTACATTAATTCATAAAGCAGGTCATGTTGGTCTGGCCCTTTACCTCACTTGTTATTTCTATTTATTAGTAATATTGATGTTTCAACCAGGGATCAGGACCCTATTGAGCCAGCTTTAATATCAGAAAAGATTTAGCGGGAGGGAGAGCTCTGTAATGAAGCAACAAGCCCAGTGCTGAGCTCTTATGTGGGACGGCTCACAAACACTGTTATTATTTGTAATAACATTTGATTTTGCATTTTGTGTCCGTGGAAAAGCCAGCATCTCCAATGGCCCTGGCTTGGCTGTGCACGACATACTGCCACACGCTTTTTGGTGGGTTATTAAAGAGCCTCGTTTGGACTGAAAATTAAATGAGCCCAGGTTTGCTTTGCAGAGTTGTGGCGTGAAGGGGCCAAGTACTCGACTCTTGTAATTAGGTGCTGCTGAGCTCTGCCAATTGCCCCCCGTGGGAGGCCTGGCCGGGCTGTGGGATGATGCTGGCAGCCGAGCGGGCAGCGTGGCAGGAGCAGGGGTCAGCACAGCTCACTTGGCACTTGGGGCTTGCTCTGAATGTGAGTCGGTTTCCTCAAATTTCTCCCTATTTTTATATAATCCCAGAATCTCCCAAAATGGAAGGGACCTGTCGGGATTATGAAGCCCAACTCCTGGCTCCACACAGGGCCACCATGGGACTGACCACATCATCCAGATGCTTCTTGCCCTCAGCTCGAAGCTGTGACCCCTTCCCTGGGGAGCCTGTGCCAGCGCCCAACCCCACTCTCAGTACAGAACCTCTTCCTAACATCCAAACTGAACCTCTCCTGGTGCAACTTCACACTGTTCCCTCGGGTTCTATCCCTGGTCCCCAAAGAGAGGAGATCGGTGCCTGTCCCTTTGCTCCCCCTTGTCAGGCAGCTACAGACTTGAGCTCTCCACCTAGCCTACTCTTCTCCAGGCTGAACAACCCCAGGGACTTCAGCCTCTCCTTGTAAGCTTTCCCCTCCAGACCGTTCCCCATCCTTGTTGCCCTGCTCTGGACACTCTCTGATAGTTTTGTGTCCCTCTTGTACTGTGACACCCAAACCTGCCCCCAGGACTCGAGGTGAGGTCCTTGAGAAAAAGTGTTAAAGGGAAATAAAACCACTCTGGTTATTGCCTTACCTTGTTCTCTATCATCCCAACTGCAAAGCTTTAGGAGCAGCAGAAGCAAGGACAGGCCAGTCACTCCCACCTTCAGCAGATCTCCCTTGGTGGTGGTGTATTGGGGGCTTTGAAGTAGGGGACTCCTGTTGCTCCCGGTAAGCAGGACTTGTATGCACAGTGTTACTTCTGGAGTGATGTCTTTAGGATGGTAACATTTTCTAGAGCATGGTGGACCAGAAACTGTGCAGCAGTGGGATTGAGAATTGCTTCACACAGCATCAAAACCAGATGTTCCCAAAAAGCCAAGGGAAGATGTTACCTGCCTCGCTTGTCAGCCCATGGCTGCGACATCTCAGCACCAAACGCCCTGAGGTTGAGCCTGAGCTTGGATCTATTGCATTCACGGTGCAGAGCTGTCCGGGGGGCGGGGGCACAAACCCCCATGGGTCCCCTGGGAAGTGGGGTCAGCACAGGGGGCTGTGGAAGACAACCAAGAAGTTCCAGGAAAAGACTCTTTTGACATTCCAACCTTGCTCGCTAAGGCCTCAGGGGTTGGATCCTGCTCTCAGTGATGCTGCTGCACAAGCTGAGTAAATCAGGGGGCCAAGGTCACTTCGGGCTGGGAAGTGACCTCCGATTTCCCATTGTGTGTATGGCAGCAGGATCTGCCTCCCCCCGCCCCAGTGCTACACTTCATCCCCCCTCCTGCCATCTCTTTCGAAATGTTTATGTTGGATTGTCTCACGATTTACACTGGAGATCTGAGCAATGCGTCTCTCTTGTGGAAACGTGCAGTGTCAGCAGCTGGGGGGCTGAAATCCTGGCTGCATCCTGGAAACTCCGGTCCTGAGACAAGGGAGTGCTGCGAAGCAGCTGAGCATCGCTCTTCCAAAGCAAAACACAGCACCTTCAGAGAGCATTACAGGACCAGGGCTGTACGGGCAGGATGAGAGCGACCAATGGCAGTGGGGCTGATGCTGCTGGACTGACTCACAACATCCCCAGCCATAGGTGGGCTGTGCGACTGCAGCCCCCTGTATCTGCACCTTTTGCATGTGCAACAGGGCCAGAGCCAAGTGGGAATTTTTTGGTGGAGTTTCTTTTCTGCGGGGAAATTCCAGTGAGCTGAAATCGAAGCTTTAGCAGAGGAACCCTCCTGGGCTCCAAAGGGAAGGGGAATTGCATGGTGGAGTGGTCAGGGCTCGGGGCAGCGGGAGAGAGCCAAGTTCAATCCCTTGTGCTGAGCCAGGCAGGACAGGACCTCAGTTTGAGCGTGACTCTGGGATTTCCCACCTCTTCATGACAAATTCTGGTCTTTTTACCAACACAACCGGAAAAAAATCAGCAATGAACCCCAGCCTCTCCCTCTGGCTGATGTGAAGTGTGGCGGGTGCTGCAGCACTGTCCCTGAGCTGAGCAGGGCTCATCACCATCATCAAGGGGTGACTTACTTAATGCCTTGTGTCAGTGATGGTGCTTTTCCTGGGAAAAAGCAGGGGAGACTTTGCAAAGGCAGCTCCCCTGCCTGCTTGTGGGGATGCACGAGTGTACCTTGAGAGGCCTGGTGGGAGTAGAAGCAGGGATACACCAGAGCAGCCTCCAAAATGTCCATCACCAAGACGTGGGCTAGATCAGTAACTGGGACACCACGGGCAGGAGCCCTGGGACACCTCTGCATCGCATCTCCACAGCCGTTTCCACACCGGGTCCCCTCCACCAAGCCTGTCAGGGGGATGGAGCCTTTGTCCCCGGCGGTGTGCTATTTACTGCTTGCTCTGCATCCTCACCGCAGGGCACAGAGACTGCAAGGCCATATGAGACCGTGGCGATGAACATCTAGCCTGACCTACTTACAGCCCGGGCCCTGGGACTTTCTGGAATTCATCCTCTTGGAAACACAACGTATAATTTTAGGGCAGTAGAAATCCGCACTGGATGGGGATGTTGTCCCAGCCTCCGCTGGGTTCCTGACGCCAGAATCGCTTTGACTGCCTCTGAGCATGCTTGCCACCGCATATCAATGCACAGGCTCCATTAACAACTCAAATTGCCACTGATACGCTGCTCATTATACTTCAGGCCTTACACATCATTATTTCATTTAAAAGACAGTATTTGTTTTCCCTTTCCTTAATTCACGTCCCCCAAAAAAATCTCATTAGAACATCCTCACTCGCTCCAATTGGGAGCAAATCGCAGCTTAATCCAACCTGCCAGGGAAGCCAACTGCCCCGTAAAAATCTCCTTGAAGTCTCCATGCAGGGGCAGGCAGAGAGGGGAGAATAATAAAAAGACACAGAATTAGGAGGTGCCAAGGCTTGTTTGAGAGGAGAGGAAGGGACTGTGCATGCTGATGGGATGGTGATGCAAATCCCCTTTGGAGCGCCCAAAGAAAGGAAGGAAATTACTTTAGTTGTTTCCCTAATTTGATTCAATTTAATTTTTTACGGCATCTTCATACAGAGCATCTCACAGCCGCTTCACCCAGAAGAGAAATAATACAGAAACACCATTCTGGCAGCAGTGATCACCAGTACAGGCATCTCAGCGGGAGGAAGGAATATGAGTGCTGGCCTTGAGGATTTGATTTTCCAAATCATCAGGAAATCACATGTCAGGGGTTTTTTCCCTCCTTTTTTTTTCTTTTCCCTTCCCAATTTCAATATTACTAATTTCCCCAGGCTTTCCTCAAACCATCTCCAGAACATACTGAGGCTGAGTCTAATCTCACACTGCTTTTATAGCACTGTAACTCTGATCTCACACTGGTTTTACACTGGTGAAGTTCCACTTATTTCAACCGAGTAAACCCTTGATTTATGTTCATGTAAACGACAGCAGAAATAGGCCCATGGTTTTCCCTGAAGCAATGCCTGGCTCGTGCTGGGGTGAGGAAGAAGAAGACCAGGTCCCTTGCAAATGTGGAAAACTGCCATTAAATGACACCTTGATATATATCTAGACACTTTCAAATATACTTTTGCTTTATTTAATAAAATATACTGTACTGTCAAAGCTATGAAAGCACAGGAGGAGATCAGCCAGGACAGGTGGCTACTGCTCCAGCACTGTCAGGGCTTGAAGCCCCTGGTCCCCTCTACTTTTTTGGACTGATTTGAGTCAGCACCCCTTCCTTGCTCTGGTTTCTTTTCCCTGTTTGTGTGGAAACGCCTTTCCTCTTCCTTGGGCCCAGTTCTGCCCACTGAGAGTCTTGTGCTTTGGATTAAATGGCAATGTGTGTGCCCTGTTTGCTTTAAAATATTAAAATGTAAACCTGGGGAACGAAATCCCCTAAGACAGCAGCATGATGGGGCAGCCAGCAGCAGGGCCTCTCCCACTCGTTAGCACCAGAGCAAGGAGGGTCCTCAGCAGAGCAGGAGATGGGAGCACAAGCAGGTTCCACTGCAAAGCCCTGCTGACATAATGCTAATTCATTTATTTTTTAAGGCTAGGCACGAGGGAGCTGATCAATGCTTTGCCCCGCAGTCAGGTTTGTTTGGAGCACATATCATTTCCTTGATTTATTCCCTGTGATGTGAAAGGATGTAGCTAGCATCGCAGCACCTGCCTCCGAGGCTGCTCCCTTTCCCCTTGACGCAGGCAGGCACGCCATCAGGAGTTAACTCCTGGGCTCTTTATGCAACACCTGATCCCAGTTAGGTGCTACGGTTAAAAGCAGCTCCTGGGGCTGCAGGGTGGTGATGCTGGGTTCATGTCAGGTGTCAGTGCTTCTCCTGCAGACCCCATGAGCTGAGAGCAGGGCTGCTGTGGCTGAGGGATCCTGCTGAACTGGGCTCTCCACCCAGGAAAGTCTCATCCTTACTTGGCTCTGCTAATGGAGGAAAACCAATGACTGTTGCAATTAATGATTGTGGCAGCTGCTGATTTATCATGGGTTGGAGTTTTTCCCCTCTTGTTTGTTCTTGGAAGCAGTTGGGACAGGGATGGGATGTGTTGGAGGCAGGCTGGCAGCCAGGAGGGCAGGGAACTTTTGCTCCTTTGCTAGTGATGGAAGGATGTTGTCTCTGCTCAGGTGCCTGGTTTCATGGATAGGGATGCCTCAGCTCCCACCAGCCTCTGAGCTGTGACTGGAGGAGCCTTCTTCTGCTGTGTAAAGCCACCAGCCTTTTGTAGAGGTGTGTGATGGCCAAATAGCAGCCAACTCAGTGTCAGTGGTGTCACCGACAGCTCTCCTTTGCTTTAGCCCAGGTAGGTCCTTGTTGGTGCACATGGAGGAATCAAAGATGCCTCTACCTCCAGCTGCCCTCCTGCTGCTGTGAAGGGGTGCTGGGGCAGGCTTTGGGCACAGCAGGCCAGTGGAAGGAAATGCATTCTGGTGCTCCAACTCCACTTGTGGGTGCCAGAGCCCCACTTGGGAAGTCTAGCGAGCATAAATCAGTGTAGCAGTATTGTTTTTGTAGGGCTGTACTGATTTATGCTGGCTGAGGACCCTGTGCCATTGCACAGCCTGCTGGGTAAACATCTCTCCTTCATGCCCAGCATGGCATCAGCTTCTCCTTCTGACCCCTCTCCTGCTGCTCCCTGCCCTCCTGCTCTGCACTGTCAGGGACAGCATGACCTACCCTGGCACACACAACCCCCAGGCAGCCTCGCTGACCGCCCTGGGGCTTTGCAGGGACCCCCTCGTGCTCCCCAGCCTCCCAGACAGACCCAAGAGGCTGGGATGCCACAACCTGACATCAGCAGAATAAAATATGGCCCTGGCAGTAATCCGATAGAACTCGATGGTAATTTAGGGTGGGGGAGGAGAGGAGGAGGCACTGAAAAAAGGAGGCATTGAAAGTACACTTCCTTTCAGTGCATTGCTGGGAAGACCATTAGGAAAACCACTAGATTATTTTTCACATTCTTCAGTGCAAAACTACTGCGTTTTATGACCGCTATCAATAACAGCTATCATATTACTAATGCTACAGTTGCCACATATATAATATTTAAATCACATTTGCGGCTGACAGAGACCTATGGATATTCTCGATCCCAACAGGCTATTACAGTTCATATCATGTCTGTCATATAAATATTATGAATCATTTCCCACTATCTTTATGGGGGCTACATTGACATCGTCAAAAAGGCTCTGGGTACTGCCGGATACTGCATATTTATATACACCTTATGTATATGTATGTGAATGGAGGGAGATTTATACAACAATCATCAGTAATAAATGCCTATGATAAAACATATTATCTTCACACTTCATTTGCAAAGTGTTTTGTATGCGGGGAGAAGGCTAGCAGGGAAGGCTCTGTTAGGTGACTGGGACGCAGCCTCCAGCCCTGGTGTAAATTGGGTGGCTTCTCTGCAGCAGTTGAGGTACAAACTGCTTTGGGCAGTGCAGGGTGAGCTTCGGCTGGTGCCCAGGCTCTGGCTTGGTCAGTGTGCTGCTGGTTCCTATCAGGTGAGGATTTGGCTTGTGTCCCACTTGCCGGAGGGGTGATGCTCCATGTGCTCTCCCCAAAGAGCTGTAAATCTCATAGTTCACATACTGCATTTCATCTTCTACCAGCTAATGCATTCTTTGCTGGCTTCCTTGGCAGCCAAACCCTGGTCTGGGTGATGAGATTAAATAAAGGGATCTCCAGGTGTTATAAAAGGCAGAACTAGACTTTCCATTCACAGAGTCTCTTCTTTTATTTTTGGAAAGTAGTTAATTAAACTACCGTCCCTGCAAACCGGGTGAGACATGTTAAACCCAACCCACCACCAAAGCACAAGAGGAAGAACCTTCTCCAGAATTATTCCAGATGGGAGCACGGGTGACCTCTTCCCCAAACCTGTTTTAACTTTATTAAGCCTTGCTCTGTATGCAGACACAGCTGAGTACAAATGTGACTTTACAGCTTGGAAGTTTGGAGGTCTTTAATAAGCATTTAACGCCTGGTTCTGAGGCACAGTACTTCTGACCATGCAATGCATTATTTTATCTGAGTGGCTTCCAAAAGAGGGGAGGATGCAGTGTCTCTGCCTGTCCTTGGCGTGGGAATGTGGCTCTCCGGCAGATCAAATAAATCATGTGCATTTCTCTTCATAAACAAACATCATCAGCCTGTTAAATGCTGCTGGGGGGAAAAAAACCCAAAGAGGTTGGAACCTCCAGCCCTCAGAGAAATGTCTCGTCCTGCTGAGTTTTTGCTGCTTTGCGTGCGTAGTGCCTTCTCCAGAGCAGGGACCTGCTGTCTGCAGCCGTTTGGGGTTTGCAAGAATGGTTTGGATGTGTCTGACATGGTGGCAGGGCCTGGCAAGATGCTGCTGACTTGGGGACTATCTCCACTTTCAGCTCCCTGAGTGAGCTGCTCCGGCTCCCAGGAACAAGATGTAGGTCCTATCCCAAAGACTCACAGTCAGATACCCCAGGAAGAGCATTCCACAGTGCGGGGACCTTTGGGAAGCCTTTAAGTCTCCTGAGGGATACAGGTAAGGCAGATCCTGATCCTCCAGCACCTGAAGGGCTCAAGGTCCTGGAGCCCTCAGTGACTTCGGGGGAGCTGGTTGCTAGAGTTGAGGACGAGCCTGGGAAAATCCCATGACTGGGAGGTTTCTTTCCCCACCTGCATTTGGTTTTCAGCTCACGTGTGCAATCAGGCTGCCTGAGTCAGTCTTCTTGGGGAGGGACCCTGGCCACAAGCCCCAGGCCAGTGACTGCCACCACCCATCCCCTACATCAGGGTAGCTCTGGCCACCCGTTGCAGCCTTGCCCTTTGCTGTGTGGGGAGAGATGGAGCCCAGACGCAGCTCATGAGCTTCTCCTGTTGTTTCTCACATAGGTTTTGTATTTATTCTTTCTTTAATCTGTAAATAAAACTCAGCAGCCAAGGAGGGGAATAGATGGTTTGGGGCTTTTTTTTCCCCCCTCAACTGTGGGGCGTGAAACAATAGGGAAAGCACTGCACGTTTTGCTTTTCTCCCATCAGATAAATCTGGGTTAGGGACAAGATAAGCTGGAATCACTTAGAAGAAACGATTTCCAAATCTTCTTGCTGGGCCCAGGCGCCCAGTTCTGAATGCTGCCTCAGGTCTCAGCCCCCCTGTCGTCCCCCCCCCAAAGCAACTCAGCGCCTACCTCCTGTGATACCCACGTGCTCGTAGATCCCTTGGCCCCAAATGCCTTGAGCACACAGGGAGGCCACAGTGTGGGGATGGAAGGAGAAGCCTTTGCCTACCCAACCCTGGCCGATGAACGAGCACAGTATGTATTTCTCATAGGGTTGATAGGGTTGAAAGCCATTCAGCTGAAGACAGGCAGGCCCCAAACCATCCTATCAGCCTGCCTTCCTCAGAACCCCAGGCCAAAGGGTATTCATTTGTCTTACCCAAGGGCAGGGGGAACAAGAGCCACTCAAGAGTTTCATAAGACAGTTTTCCCAGACCGTGCAGGACCTTCAAGCATCCCTGCATCAAGCAGATGTACAAGCCAATGACCTGCAAAAATTATCTTAACATCCTCCCCATCACCCCCCCCCGATGATGATTTAAGTCCTTAGCTAGGAAGTGCAAAGCTGAAGTTGAGCACTGCATTAGGCAGCCTGGTAGAGCTTATTAAATTAATAGCGCATTAAAGAATTGAGGGGAGGTGGATGGGAGTGGGGGGGAAGGGGAAAGAGAAGGTTTGTAACATCACAGAAATATCCTTGCTACCTCTTGGCATCTTCAAGAGACTAGAAATGTGGGACTGTATCCAGCTGTCTTCTCTGGGGCAAAATTCCTTTGGCTTCTGTGGGAGGTTTTACCCAAATAAGGACTGCAGGATCAGACCTGTTATTGTCACTGCAATTAACATTTAGGTCCACATCTAACACAAACTGTTACAGGCTGGTTAGGGAGAAATTTAATTTGCTCTAAACAGCTTGATGGGAGAGGAGCGTGAAATGTCCTAGTTATGGTAATTTCATGTGTTAGAGTCTACAAAGGTGATTTTCAGCCATGGGTCTAATAACCCTGATATCTGCTGCAGCCATTGAGCTAAGTGTGCCTTGGGATCCTGTGGTTTGGGGCTGGATTCCCCCCTCCCCTGTGCTTGGTGATGGGGTAAGCCATTTATACCAGCTGGCTGGCTCTCCGATCCCCATGGATGTGCTCAAAGCCATGAAGGCCCACGCTCATCTTGGTCTGTTACCACACCAGTGACTCCAGTGGCATTGGTGTGGCACAGGTGGGCAAGAGAAATGGGGAGACATTGGTCCAAGATGTGGTTTTCCATATCAGACAGGATGATGAGCTTTGGTGTATCAGGAAACCAATTTCTACCTTCTTGCTCTTGGGGTTCATACACAGGTATCCATGAGACCCATGATTTTTGCCCCGATGATCCACCCATGGCTTTTTCTAACAACCCCCAACTTTCTTTTCTATATATATCCTTATGTACTTCCTTTTTTTTCCCCCCTTTTCTCCCAGGAGTTAATGTAACTCAGACATAAAAACTGACTTGGAGATGAAACTTGGCATTTAAAGTCCCAGCCTGGGAGCAAATGAAGTTACCAGTTATAAACACACACCAAAATCTGTTTAGACATGCTGAAATTACAGGAGCAGAGGATAAAAAGGATCCAAGATGTTTTATTTTGGTTTAACTTCTGCAGCTCTGCATGAGTGTCGGTTTGCAGCCGCTCGCCTGACGCAAGATGAGTTCTCTTGGTGTTTTGTTGGGGTTTTTCTTTTCCCTTCTTGTTATAATTAAAACTGATTAATTGCCATGTACCTCTTGTTGTGCTGGGGAAAAGGCAGGGGTCCAGAACTGGTCCACGCTGGGATCCTGTGTGGTTGCCAGCTCTGGACCTGTCATCTACTTGCCTGAGGGTCTGTCCAGAAGGAAAGGCAGGGTCTGTCGCTGGCAAGCGTTCACAGGAGAGCAGACAAGAGTTGGTGGAGAAATCAGGAGTTTGGGCCTTTCCAGGGCCTCTCCTGTGCAGCTTTAGATACTACAGTGACAGGTATGAGAGAGACCAATAAGTGCGCGCAGGTGACAGACGTGGGTATGGCAATGAAAGATTGATAAGAGGCCCTGTTGTTATAGGACAAGGTGCTAGACTGCTAATATTTATGACATGGGATGCTTTGCCAATTAAAGAACAAATCATGGCAGATAAGAGGCTTCGGAAGTGCTCTGCCACTGGATCTGCCCCATCACAACGAGGTGATGGCTCACACCTATGTGTGCGCATCGCAAACCAGGATGGCAATGGGTGCCCTGGGTCTCCCAGCTACCCCCTGAATCCCCCCACCAGCTCTGTGCCAGGAATTACCTGTGCCTGCAGAACCCCCTGGCAGTCATCCCTGGTGTTATTTCAGGCTCCCTTCGTGCCCGTGTTGCTCCCCACCGTGCGTGAGCAGCTGCAGCCATGGCCCGAGCCTGTTTGTTATGCATGTTACAGCCATCAGGAGTGAGGGTCGATGTGATGTTTAATATGCTTCATGCATAGTAGAGTTGCTTTGGTCCATCAAGTCACTAATACACATTCTTACAAGGCTGAGCATCATTTATTAAACCTGGAGGCATGCCGGGGAGGGTGGGGGCCAGGGCCCTGGCTTCTCTTGGAAGCAGCTAGTGGTGCTGGTGGGGTGGTACCCACTGTGCTGAGGAGCTGAGAGTTTGCAGAGGGGCTGCACAGGCACCGAGAGTTATTTGTCGTGCCTCATTTATGAGAAGTGGAATAAATCGTGCTTCGAAGGCCAAGTCCATGTGACACACCCTGGGGGACAGAGACCTGGGCTGAGGGTCTACTGAGGCTGGGGTCAGCTGTGACTGCTCAGCTTTGCTCCAAGAGCCTCCCCCTCTGCTCCTGGGCATCCACCGCAGCACTCCGCACCCTTATTAGATTTTTTCCTTCTTTTTTTTTTGTTTTTTCC
>VZTU01010798.1:6652-21748 GCA_013400835.1 Zapornia atra
ATAAAATTATTTAAATCAGTGTTTCACTTCTGTTTGTTCTATACCTTTGTTTTCTTCAGTTGCCTAATTGCTCTTTCTACCTGGTCTTGTTACTGCTGCTGAATGATTACAGTTCTTAAAATTAAATTTGCTGTACAAATACCTGCCACTTCATATTTAGTCTGCACTCTTTGAATAAATAAATAGTGTTTTAGAAGAGGGAGTTATGTGTAACTGAAATTTTGCTGAAGGCCAAGCAGCTATTTAAATGTTTAGGTGGTCTGTACACATCTCCGATGGTCCCTTAAAATTATTTAATCCCACAATATTTTCCACCAAAAAATTCACTTAGTAAAAATATTGGGTAAGTGTGGGGGTGGTTAATCTTTTTTTCAACTTCCTAGAATGAATGTGACCTGAAAGGGATGAAAATTAAAAGGAACTTTTTAAAAAATTGCAGACAATATTCCTACTTCATTAAAAAATAAACGTAGAACCTCTGTAACTATTGTTCTAAACACTGCAATACAATATTACATTGGTTTTATATAGGTGGAAAATAAAATGCTTCTGTGTCTTTTCTTTTAGTACTTTCAAATGGTCCTTTGGTATTTATTGCAATTTACTGGTCTTTCAAGGGCTGTAATGGAATTTAAAGCTTATTGGTATGGTTCAAATAAGCTGTTTGCTCTTCTTCCATAACCTGGACACTTTCTGCTACTGGCTATATATTGCAGAAATAAATGGCAATTTCACTTTACTATTATTCATAGGGTCATAACACTCAAGGTTAATGTGTGCTATGATGGCTTATTCATGAAAAATGTTCTCAAATCTTGAAAGTTTCATAAATTTTAACACATATAATTTATCCCCAAAAACCCTACCAGAAAGCATGGTTGTTCTTTATTCATTCTCCATCATTCATTTTTCTTTTGAACCCTTCCATTCTGCCAATGAAGAAACATGCATTACAGCATTTGCCAAAAGTGACTGGTCACATGTTTATGACTAGTTAAGAAGTTATATTGTTCTATAACCCTATCAACTGATATTTTCTGTGTCCTAAAAAACGTGGCAAATATCTGCAAAGTATTAGTTAGCGACTTAGCTCACTTTGCAGTTGATTCTGCAAGAGAAAGAAAAGACTAAGTGTATCATACTCTTCATTGCAAGCAAATAATTCACATGATTCTATTTAACACATCTCAAGAAACAGATTGTGGGTAAGCAAAAATATACATTAAATTTCATTACAATAGTCATGGGATCTGTAACTCTAGCAAATTACAGTTAGTTTTTTCAATTCAAAGGATCTAAGAGACCTGATAGCAGTAAGAATTTGCTGTATAAATCTACATAGCCCAAAAAATGTTTCTCTCTTAATCAATGCAATCTACACTGATATTGCCTTATTAGTGGAGACTTTTTCTTCTCAGTTGTGTTCACCATTCCTGAAAGTGTTTCCTTTCTAAGCTTTGTCCTCAGTGTTTCCTAAACCAAAATGTTAATAGATAGGTTTTGAAGTTTTTCTCTTACCTTAGTATTCTGACCAAGATCTTAAACTGGAAGCTAAGGATTCCTAGAGCATTATTCAAAATCATATAATTTCAGATTCTCAGCTAGGTGCTTCTGTGACTCTCCTCTTTTTTATTTGTATGTCTACTGTTGTTTGAAAACTGCTCTAAGGCAGAAAATTCTTCTTCATTTGCCTATGCAAATGCTGTGCCACCAGAATCTGATTCTTTTATTTTAGGAAGCTGGAGGCACATTTATTTTGAGTAGTGTCAGCCACACAGATTTCAGTACGCCCAGACTGAGCCAACCACTTAATGCATATCTGTTATTTATCCAGGTTCATTTAAGGTACTACTGAGTTAATGTTTCTTCTTTTCATGTAGTTGGTGCCTGTCATGGCAGACCCTTTTTGCACACACAAACCATCATGCCTATATGTGAGTACACCTGCAAAGACCTGCAGATCACACACTTAGAATGGGTTAGCCTTTATCTGTTTCCTCCCCCATTGAAGTCAACAATGAATGCTTCTGAAAAGATCCACCCACCAGTTCAGTATGTTTTGCATTCCTCTAGTCGGCAAGTCAATAATAGAGTTAAACAACCTTCAGCTGTATCTACCAAATGCAGTCTACTACTCTTTTAAACCAAGTGGCATAAGCCTCTGTTGTTTAAGGTCCTAAGCTCAGTTGCCTGTAAATTACTTATTATGAGGCACATTAGTTACGCAATTATTTTTGTGATGTGGAGGGAAAATAAAGCCTATCTATTCAAACACATTATCTCAATTACATTCTGAGAATTGCACTTTGGCAGATGAACTGGAACAAGTAGGGTTTGCAGAAGCTAGGCCCCTTGTTTCTACATAAGCAAGACAGTTCTGAAACCGCCACACCGGAACTCTCCTGAGAGAAGTCACCTCAGCCAGTGCAGGAAACCATGAGCAGGTACCTTTGAGAATTGAGAGACCAACCTAATGGCACAGTTCTTTCCAACAGGCAATAAGGAAAATTTGTATATTACTCCCAACTACCAGATTTCCCACTCTGATGGGCACCCACCTAAAGTTCTGTATATTGCATTTGCTGAACATGAGATTTCTTTAAGAAATAATTTGATAGCAAAAATATTTGCACAAAAGCCATAACTATCAGTTACTGACACAATTTATGATGCACAGATGCTAATTATCCCTTCCACACCACTCTTTACTACCTTTCAACCCTCACTGTCTGTTTCATTTGCAAAGTTTTGTTTGGCCTGGACACCATCAGGCTAACATGATTTTCCTGTCATTGAGCTACATTAGGTTGGTAACTCCTGAATGGTGGCTAAGATTTTGAATTCTGTCTCTGTTACTATATACAGAGTATTATATACAGAACTGGAATTCTGTATTCAGGAGAGATTCTCAAAATTATAACTATAATGGCTGTAACAAGATCTGTACCACTTAAGACTGAGGAACTGCTTCACGTGACTAAAAGCACTGTACAAACATAAGTCATACAACACTATTTCTGTAGAAATTCTTTCTGCTATGTCAATTTTTTATATACCAAATATTTGTTGATGGTATCTCAAAGGATACTTTCATTAAAGGACAATAATAAATAATTCCAATTGTATTTTATAATAAATTTTTAAACACCTATATATTGTAGGTAATGTAACAATATTCACTTTCCATCTTGTTTGCAGGTGAAGAGCATTCACCTTATAATATATGAAACCAGAAGTTCCCATTTCCATTAGGAAACTTATGCACAAAATTTATGGAAGTGGGCATATGAATATCACTGCAAGAAACTAAAAAATAATATAAAAGCAGGCACATTTTTAACAACAGGGTCCCATGGAAGGGAAAATGTTAACTAGCCATTTTCTCTGCAGTTCTTGGTTATTTCTTGACACGTGAGCTTGATAGTATGCTCTCTAACTTTTCTGAGCAAGAGGAATGTGTCAAGGTGTGAGCCTATGTGATTGTAATGTTTAACCTTTTCCTCCTCACAATTCTCATTCATCTTTCTCCTAATAATGTCAATATCCAAAGGAATGAAGCAGAAACCCAGTCTAACATCCAGTCGCTTACAGCTTGGCACTTCAGCACCTGTCTTCTGCAGCACTAGCAGATGGATTCATTTACCAGAATTCATATTTGGTTTCAGTTCTCTGTGTGTCTGTCAAAACATGTTCAATTTTGTGGAAAGGGAAGCCTGCATAATATATTTTGTTCATTTAATCTGGAAGAAAGGGCACTAAATCCAACTGTTGTGGGTTTTGGTTTTTTTTTCCATTAGCAACCACAATGATATGGGATACTATATAGCAGCACACCTTCTTGTCCAAATTCCTTATGTCTTAAATGTCAAAGAGAAGTGGGTGCTACAGTTACAGGGATACCTCCCTCATTTAACCCTCCCCCCTACCATAACCTTACACACATTTGAGACTGAAAAGTCAGCACAGAAAATTCACACAGTTTGCAGACTCTCTGGGAGGCAGAATGGTGGATGAAAAGCATGGTCAGTGGGCTAGTAACCTGCATGGAGGCCCCTGTTTCAGAAACACGTGTGTCCCCACTGCATCATTCTCTGTTATCCAATCTCTGTGCGATATAATGTATAAAAGATGAATTAGAAGCAAGAAGCAAATTTCACAGCGGTAAGTATGATGATCAGGGGGCTGGAACACCTCTCCTATGAGGACAGGCTTGAGAGAGTTGGGCTTGTTCAGCCTGAAAAAGAGAAGGCTCTGGGGAGACCTCATTGCAGCCTTCCAGTAGCTGAAGGAGGCCTACAGGAAAGCTGGAGAGGGACTGTTTACAAGGGCCTCTGGAAACAAAGTAGTGATAGGACAAGGCGTAATGGGTTTAAACCCAGAGAGGGTAGATTTGGATTGGGTATTAGAAAAAATTCTCTCCTGTGAGGATGATGAGGCACTGGAAGAGGTTGCCTAGAGAAGCTGTGGCTGCCCCCTCCCTGACAGTGTTCAAGACCAGGCTGGATGGGGCTTTGGGCAACCTGGTCTACTGGAGGGTGTCACAGAATCACAAAATCACCAGGTTGGAAAAGACCTTTAAGATCACTGAGTCCAACCGTTCTTGTCCTATACTAAACCATATCTCTAAGTACCTCATCTACCCATCTTTTAAACACATCCAGGGATGGTGACTCAATCACCTCCCTACACAGCCCCTGCCCATGGCAGCAGGGTTGGGACTAGATGGTCTTCGAGGTTCTTTCCAGACAAAACTATTCTATGATTCTACGATACTGATTTTTCTATCCTAACCAATTTTAATATTGAAATAAAAGGTCAGTGAATAACTGCAAAAGTTTAAAATACTTTTCTACAGTATTACAAGATTTTTGTTGGTTTTGTTTAAACTGCTTCAGGAATGGAGGGAGATTAATTATCTGTAATATCAAATCTTGAAAGTAGGAGGAAATAGTCTATGTAATTACTGATACAGCCCTTGCATATTATGGACCCTTGCATATTATAGAGAGTAAGATAACTCAGTAGTTTTGTATCACTTCAAATTTCTTTCTTAGCTTCAGAATATTTCACCATGTCTCTGTACTCTATATGGCTTGAGCCTGACGTTTTGTCAGAAGTCTTATCAGACTGAATTTGCTCTCTTGCCTTCATTTGCTGTGATCAGATCAACAGGAGGAGAACACACAGTTTATCCCAAAGAATATCTGTAAGAAAGAAAACGAAAAAAGGGGGGGGAAGTTGTGTTCACAGAGGCATCAGAAAAGAAACAAGGAAACCTCTAAAACACCTGAATAGTCAGTCAAGAAATGTTGAAAATAAGTGTAAAGGACAATATTCTCAATATAAGGAAGTCTACGAACCAGTTGGTATACAGGAGACTTGATAGGAGAATCCATGTCTGGAAAATTAATACAAAGTGAAAAAGTTTGCTCAGGTAGCACAGGCAGGGGAATGAAGGACAATGATCAGCATGAATTTGCTCCTGGTCAGCACTTTAAAATTAAGACATCTCTGCTGAAAAACTGAGAAATTATTAAAATATAAAAAGCTGTACATGACTATGATTATGTAGGTCTAACATAACCTGCAAACCAAGATCATGTGGATAAAAGAATTAGCAGATTCACCCAGAGAACAAAAGCCCATGATAATGAGGGGTATTAGTTGTGCAGACAGTTCCAGGAATACAGGTGAATTAAGTCTGTCCAATGACAGCAATTGATTTGGAGGTAAAAAATAAAATGCTTTTGTTCTTGTTTTGGCTAAGGTAGAGTTAATTTTCTTTCTAGAAGCTGGTATCATGCTGTGGTTTGGCTTTAGTATAAGGGGAATGTTGATAACACACTGATTTTCAGTTGACATCATACCCTTCAGGAAAACAGACTTTACATGACAAGTAGATAAGCTTTCATAAGGATCTTGGTCTGAAAAAGAGTTAAGGAGAGCTGGATGTTCTGTAAAGAAAAAATACTGAAGCCACAGTTGGACAATAAATTTCTCTCTTTCCAAGTGAGACACTGAAATCATAACAAAAGCCCCTAGGAAAACTAAATAAATAAATTACAAGTTCTTAATTGATGAGGTTACAAATGGAGAATACAAAATTGTAGCAGAAGCATGTTTGGGCAAATTTGGAAAGGTCAAAACAGATGATCAATGTTACTCTCAAGGAGCACTAAAAGTAATGAGACATCCTTCTGTAAGTACATTAGTATTAAGACAAAGACCTAGAAAGGGGTTGGTCCACTTAGACTGCAGGCAGTCTTTAATGACTATTTTACTTCCATATATAGTTCTAACAAGGTATCTGTCATTACATCCATGATTAAAGAGTGGCATCTCAAACTCAGACTTGGACAGGAACAGTTTAGATAGTTATATATGTTAGAAACATTCATACCAATTGGGTGAAAAATTGTTGCAAATATCTGTTAGTGAGATCTCTAAACAATTACCTGCAGAAAATCTTGAAGGATGTGTGAACTCTCAGAACCCTAGGAAATGGAGAATTCCATTGGTTTGGGCTTTTTAAATGGCAAAAAAATAGGAGGGCAGAGATTTCTAGATCAGTCAGCTCAAGTCTAACTCCCAGGAAATTTTTCCAAACAAAGTTAAAAACCCTTGAGTACATAGTCAATAATAAGCAAAGTATTAAAGGACAATATGGATTTGTCAGGAGTAAATGGTATGCAGAGAATCTAATTTCCTTCTCAAAGCATAAAGCTAAATTCCCAATACTTTAAGAAACACTGCATATGATGACCCTCTGTGGTCTTTCCTAGCTCTTTTGGTACTACAATTCAGAGCAGGATGTCTATTTTCTTCAACAGAAAACTCAGTTTTCTGACAAAGTGACACAAAGAGGGCAAACAACAAGAAGGATAATGCCCATCTAGATGTGTTAAAAGTCAGATTTTTAAATTTATTATTGCAGATTAAGGAAATGGTCTGTATAGCAACATTTTTTAGGGTTATGTATGGTAGCTCGTTCAGTTATTCCTAATAGAGGAGCAGTTATATACCTTTAATTCTCTTCTAATTCTCTCAGTGCAACCTTTACTCTCTCTACTTTTCCCAGTTGCACCCTTCTCTTCAATGTGGAGAAGGGAAGACCAGAAATGCATATAAAGTTTTTAAGATTCAGTTATAGCACAGGGCTGTTCAGCAGCATAATGATGTTCTTTGCTTTGTTTTGTTTTCCTCTATTTCTTTCCTAATAGTTTCTTAAACTCTGATTGCTTTTTTGAACACATTGAGCCAATGTTTCTGTAGAACTACCTATTAAAATCCCAAGGCCCTATTACTGAGTAATAGTGGTTAACTCATCGAGACCAACACTTGAAACATTAAGTAAGGGGTTTTTTTTCCTTATTACCTCACTTTATACACCAACATTGATCTTCATTTGCTATTTATTGTCTTTTTTTACTCAGTAATTAAGACACACCCGCCTTTCTTCACAGTCCATATCTTTTCTACCCTGGATATTAATTATTGAATAATTTATATCATCAACAGATACTGTTGCCTCAGTAATTATCAGCTTCTTAATATTTAGGTAAGTGTTGAACAACACATTTTCCACAGAGATCTCTTTTAAATTCCACTGGTGACATCCTACCAATATGAAAGACAATCATCTATTCCTAAGCTTGGGTGAGAAATCAGAGTAAGTAGTAAAGTCCTTTATCATTTATTTTTACCCAATTCAGAAACAAGCATGTACCTTATTTCTTGCAAGGTAGATTATTGTGGTGACCAGCAGAGAGCAACATGCAATTCGATGTGAATTTTAGGTGAAGACATTTTATTAGGTGAAATCCCACAGATTCTATACCTTTATTACTGCAAACATGGCAAGCTAAAAAACTGCTAATTGGTTACACACACTGTTCATGCCGTATTGATTGGTTAGTAATTATAACAAGTTCTGATAAACCTATCTTATAGCTAAATATTGTTAGTTTACCTTTAATGCCTAAAAGCATCCGCACACCTGCTGTTTTGACCCTCTTGTTATGGTTGGTTCTTAACATGTTCAGTTACTCCCAAGTTCTTCCCATAACTGCTTCTTGGTTTAGGGTAGCCTGTACCCCTATCAACAAGGCTGCTGTGTTTTGAGAATGTGATTATTAAGACCCTCTCAGCATGAGTAACTTCTCTCTCATGGCAACAGAAGAATATTGTCAGGGCCTAAATCTTGGGAGAAGAGAGCTAGGCTGCCAGCAGGCCTGCTGTCTTCCCCGACAGATTATCATGTCTATCAAATGAAAACCAGGACATTTTCAAACTGAAAGCATGGTTTAATTCTGTAGGTAAAGGTTCTGAGCCATGGGAAGAAAAAATAATGCAAAGACACCCATAACCAAACTCAGCAGAGGTATATTGGTGTGAAATGAATGCATGTCAAAAGAAAGTAACATCGAAACCAGACTGTGGACAAAACAGAGACAGGCCATATCTATGAATTCAAAATGTTTGATAATCAAACAATTAATGTCCAGTATTCAACAGGATATAATTAATATCATCTTGCCTTGAACAAAATAGTGTAACAATCAATAGTATACACGTATTTGTTAACACTGTGGTGGTAATGTCAGACCCAATGTATAAGGGTTTCACTAAGTATGTGAACAATGTGATCACCAAAGGGACAAGGATGGGTGTAGCTGCTCTAGGAACCATCCAAGCACCAGAAAGTTGTCGTACAAGAGCTAAGATAAGTGACTGCAAATAAGCAGAAAAATCCTCCAGAATACAGAACGATGTCTGACAGGACAAAAGAAAACAATACAAGCAGAAGCAAGAGCAGAAAAGAACCCCTTATTTGTGAGGAGGGAAATAGCATTAAAATATCAAGGAAGGAAAAAGGTGAAAGAATTACATTTCAGTTTTGACTAACCTCATAGATGAGCTCTCACACTGAGCTGGTCACTTTCCTCTTCAACCAGGAGCCACCAAGGGCCATAGACATCAATGCTAACTGTACAGCATCAGCTGCATGACACTGGGTACTCATAGCTAATTTAGAAGATAAGAGTTAACAGTTTTGTATGCACGGTGATGATCAACATTGTGTGAAAGTGAACTATTATTAGCACTGTGTTGTTAATGAGCAAATTTAGTAAATTTTTGTCTTAAAGTTTAAAATTGTCCTGGCTTGTCAGTCTTTCAAACTATCCCATCACAGTGATTTCTGATTCTCTGAATGTAGATAGGTTTATATATACATATACATATATATTCATGCATTTTCAATGAGATCCACCTATTCAATCACATTATTAATGAGTGTCATATCTGTTATTACCCATTATATCATAACGTGTTTCAAAATTCATTTCTCTCCATTTATATCTGTGGCATTTTTGCAAATCCCTCACCACTGTTTGCTGACCCACAGTGTAGAACTGTGGTTTTATGCCACTTAGAAAATACACAGGAAAGGATCAAACTGGCCTCTATCTCCATCTGAACTATCAGTTCAGTATCAGTGCTCATCATTACCCCTAAAAGCTGTGAATAATGGGCTCGGCTGATGTTTGGCAGAGAGGTTATAGTGAAATCAGGCAGCTTGATATACAGAGTGGAAGTTCTCTGCTTGTCACTTACTCCGATGGTCAGGCCTGCACATTCTCCCTGGAGATAACTGGGGCAGGTGGGGGGGACAGGGAGAGAAAAAAAGCCCACAAAAATACCCTCCAAGAATCTACTTCATGTACAACTCCAGCCCCATCAAAAGGCAATACCTCCCATCAGACTATCACATTCTCTCTCATTAGCTTGCCACTGTCAGAGGAGCTCAACAGCAATATACAATCTGTACCTGCTGCATCTGTTTATTTTCCTTTTGTTTGAACAATGAGAGGATATACATTATATCAAGTCTGGATTTGTAGTGCTGCTAAATCACACTTGAGGGAACAATGAAAACAGTGCCTATTTAATAAATATATGTTGATATTTCATATCTAATTGCTTCCAATGGGATCCTAAATGCATCCCATAGAGAGGAGGGAGTACATAAGTCAGAAAAAGTAGAAAACATCTGAGTGATTCATATAGATAAAACTCTAGAGCAACAGTTCTTCTTGTCACTTTGCTACCTACTGCTGCTGCCAGATGAACGAGCGAATGAATGAGGGACAAGTCCAATGAGCAAATGGCCCAAAAAAAGCACCACTAAGAACTAATATAATACAAATTTAAGAATAAAGTTTTGCATTTGCTCTTAGATAGGACAAAAAAGGGTAATATATCCCACAGTTCTTACAGGAACACATCCTACTCATAGTAGTTTCACCTAGAGTTCATTTATTTAATTTTTACCTACAAACACCCACTCAACAACTCTCAGGTCTATCTCTAAACACTACAGACAACCTTCTGTCAAAAGCTTCTACAAATGCAGCGTTGATTCCTAGCAGTTTGGTCTAATTTCAAAGCTAATGCATTTAGGTTTTTTAATGTTTAATATAATTTTTGTTTCTATCACAATTTTTGGAAAATCTTTGCTTGTTTCCCCATTTCTAAGACAACATATGAGCTGAATCTTACACAGTTTCTCTCAAAAATAATACATACAAGCCCTTCACCATTCCCTGGTTCCAACAGCTCTAAAAATAGGTTTGTATTGGAAGCTGAATGTGGAAGTTAGCAGGATCTGGATCTCTAGGTGAAGCCAGATTATTCTGGAGAGCTTAAGTAACCACAAATTCTCAGGTTCTGCAAAAACACCTGGTAGACAGAATAATTAAGTGAGCAATATTTATCTCAGCCTGCAGCTTTCAGTCACAAGACCCTACACAAACCCACCTCATTCATTTGCAAAATGAGCAGTAGAAAAAAAGCTGCTTTCATTACCTCTGGATCACAGAGATAGGCTTAGTATTTTAAAGGGAAAGCAATTCACATCCATTTTGATTTCTCCCAGGAATGTCCCACTTTGGCCACATAATGATAAGCAAGGCTTTAGTCTCCCATCTGTGACAGGTCTCTTTCCGCCAAGGGAAATCAGCTGGTGACAGGTAATGAAGTTCACTGTGAGACAGCTTGGGCTACAAAGGGCTGAGGTATTTACCATAATTGGGGGTCACATGTGAGCTAAGGCCAGGAACAAAGGTGATGCGCTCCTGGTATCCTTCACGATCCTGCATACGTGTGCTGAATTGCCAGAGAGTAATTTTAAAGCCTGGCTGTCATATTTCTAGAGACACACCCTTACTGTGGGTTGAAATGCTTGGGTACTGGCAGTATAAGGCTTACTCAGATTGAAATCCTCCATGAAAGCTAAATACACATAACTTTATTATACAAAATTTGCTGCCTTTCTGAGACATATGGAAGGTTAGAAAAGGAAGTCCCATCATACATAGAAACCTAGAACACCAATATTTCCAGTTTTGAGGATTGCTTTTTTTCCTTATCTTCTATCAAGGACTTAAGGCTATCTTAGGACCATAAAAGGTAGTCAGTCCTAGATCTTTATTTCTTTCTGTTATTGTTTTCATTCCCTTCCTCACTTAAAACAGGCAATTTGCCAGGCTAAATTAACGAGCATAGAGCCAGCAACTTCTTCACCAGGAGGTTTTGTTCTCAAGACCTCTCAAACCAAGTAACACAGACTTACTTTTGTTGAGCAAATATATATTCTGGTACCCCATTTATCTTCATTTAGTAACATTCAAATTCTAGCAAAGGAATACAGCATTACGCTAATCAGTAAGAATGATGCTATCATTATGTTGTTCCAGTGGCTACAAGATAATTAATGTTTAGTGATAGACACATTCAAAATAACATTAATTATGTTATTAATGATTTTAATTAACTTGAAATGCTTCTGTGTTTTACAAGTTCCCTATATCTAGGAATAAAGCTGCACACGTTTTCTAACTCTTAGTCTCTTCCTGCTGTTTGTTCACTACAATGATTTGGCCTGAGCTCTGAAAAGGCACCTCTGGAAGTTAACTTGACATTCTATTAACTATTTGGTTCTGGCTTCTTGGGGTTTTTTGCTTATTGGGGTTTTTTGGGGGGGAGCATTTTGGGGGTTTTGTTTTACTATACAACAGTAAAATTTTTAATAACATTGTATTTAGGTGCATTTATTTCATTATGTTTCACCATATGTCTTCTCTGCTGCATTAAGTCACCCTTGAAGAGAATTCTTTCACTATGAGCAGAGTGAAGCTAAATGCTGCCTCTCTAATCACTTTAAAAAATCATTTAATTGTCTTGGTGAGATTTTTTTTCCCTAGTGTTGCAAGAATCAGGCAGAAGCTGTCATAGTCTTACTGGGAATTTTGGGAAAGAAAGTAGACAAGTTTTCTTTTTGTCTTCCCACTACTTCTCAATTTAAAGTACTTTTTTTTTT
The DNA here is from genome assembly GCA_013400835.1 of Zapornia atra. NCBI lineage: Eukaryota > Metazoa > Chordata > Aves > Gruiformes > Rallidae > Zapornia > Zapornia atra. Next base: position 19,032 of record VZTU01010798.1, read on the forward strand.
CTAAGCAGAAATTTGTGCTGAGAAAAACAGCTCTGCTGACAGTAAGTCAGCTCTTTGTTGACACACCAAGTACAACAGAGCTCCAAGGAAGTCTAAGCTCCTTTAAAACATATGCTTCAAACATGAGAACTTTAAAGACAGAAATGTCCTATTGCTGTGTCTTCTGACCATGGTTTCTCTTGTAGAAGCTATCTATCTCAAAACAAAGATGATTTGAGAGCAATGAAGGAGAGTTTTAAGTCACTGATAATGGTGATGGAGGAAGTGTTTTAGCAGCATCACAGTCAAACCTGTCAAAATAAAAAAAACCCCTCAGATTAATTTAATGTTCATTAAGACAAGCTCTAAGTTGAACTATATTCAGTATATTATAAAGAGTTCCTTCGTAACTGAAAACATTAGCAGTGATGTTTTATGTGACCTCAAGACTCACTGAAGATAGATCTACCTTGTCTGAAATTGATAGTGTATGGAGCTCAGTTGCAAGATGCTTTAATAAAGGTCCTATGCATCTCTATCTCAGTTGTACACAGTAAAAAGCAAGATCTAAATACCTGAGGTTAACATTCAAAAGATCCTGACTGAAGTGTAATATTCCACATATTACAGTGTGGTGGTTCAGCCCCAACCAGTGGCTGAGCATCACACACTGCTCATTGGATCCCTGAGGAGGAGGAGACAGAGCCTCCATGGCTTGGGATAAGGACAGTTTACTGACAAAAGCACCTTGAAAGTAGAACAATAGCAGCCAATTGCACTCACACCCAGTGATAACACAGAGTGCTTCACAACACAAGAACAGCCCAACACCCTAGCCACACTCATACTGCCCTGGAAGCACCCAGCCTGTACCCTTCCACAACCAGCCCCTTTTATGGGAGAGTGATGTCAGATGGTGTGGGAAACAGCCCGTGCTAACTCAGCTCACCTCTGATGAGTGCTTGGGGAGGTTGACTCTGGCCTGGCCAGAACCAGGACACACAAACATAAAATTTTTTTGACTTTCTCACCCTAATTTGACTAATTTTTCAGGACTTTACAATTGTAAAGTGTCTGTCTGCACACAGAATCAAGACTTAGAATTTTATTATAGAATTGCAGAATGGTTGGGGTTGGAAGAGACCTTAAAATCATCTAGTTCCAACCCCTTGCCATGGGCAGGGATACCTTCCACTGGACCCGGACGCCCAAAGCCCCATCCAACCTGGCCTGGAACACTGCCAGGGATGGGGCAGCCACAGCTTCTCTGGGCAACCAGTTTCCTCATGGCAAATAATTTCTTCCTACTATCTTATCTAAGCCTACTCTCTTTCAGTTTAAAGCCATTACCCCATGTCCTATCATTACATGTCCTTGTGAACCGTCCCTCTCCAGCTTTCCTGTAGGCGCCCTACAGGTACTGGAAGGCTGATACAAGGCTTTGTTCCCTTCTCCAAGCTGAACAAAGCTCAGCTCACTCTGCTTGTCTTCATAGGAGAGGTGGTCCATCTCTCTGATCATCATTGTGACCTTCCTCTGGACTCACTCCAACAGGTTCATGTTCTTATGTTGGGGGTCCAGGTGGGATCTCAAGAGATCAGAGTAGGGGGGGAGAGTCACATCCCTGGACCAGTTGATTATGCGTCTTTTAATGAAACCCAGAAAGGCAACCATATCCTGGGATACAGATGGCTTCCTGGGCTGCAAGCATACATTGTTGTATCATGACGAGTGTCTCATTAACCAACAACCTCATGTCCTTCTCCTCAGGGATGTCCTCAATCCTTTCTCTGCCCAGCCTGTAGTTGTTGAGCCTACCTATGTGCAGGATATTGCACCATATTCATATGGTTCACATGGGCCCATCTCTCAAGCCTGTCAAGGTCCCTCTGGATGGCATATCTTCCCTCCAACATGTTGACTGCACCATACAGCTTGGTGTTGCTGGCAAACTTACTGAGGGTGCACTCAATCTCACTGACCATGCCACTGACCAGTATTAGACAGTGTTGCTCCCAATGCCAATCGCTGAGGAATGTCACTTGTCACTGATTTCCATTTGGTCACTGAGCCATTGACTGCAACTCTTTGAGTGTAGCACTCCAGCTAATTCCTTCTCCACTTATGAGTGGTGTACAGGTCAAATCCATGTCTTTTTGTCCCCAGCTCGTAAATCTCAGGGAGGATACTACTTTCCCCTTGTGTCTATCTTAATGTGAAAACCTGTTTCACATCACCTGGATCATTTTGGATGAAAGATTCACACAAGTGTTCTTTCACACCCAAGCCAGGGTCAAATCAATGTTCTAGAGGTTTCTTCCTTTTACCAGCAGAACAGATCAAAAAGCCTTAGAAAGAAGTATTGACTTATTTTAGTGATCCTAGACAGTTAGGAGAGAACTGCATGAGAAATCCTGGGAGGAAAATACAAGAAATGAAAGAGACGATCTTTGAGTATTTTCTGGTGATAATCTTTTGTGCTCCAGCAGAACCTAAATTTTTCCACTGTGTAGAGCTAACACATCTGTGATAGGGAAGCTTAAAACCGTATTCTTTTCATTAGTAGCTCTTTTCCATGTCATTGGTTTTCATATCCACTCCTGAAGTAGGTCCTGATTCTTCAGCTCATCCCTCGCAAACAGAGCTCTGTACGGAAATCTGCTGAAATGAATTAGTTCACTTTTATAAAATGAAGAGCAAGTGCTGGGATCTTTAACGGCTTGGAGACAAAGGTCCAT
>VZTU01010800.1:7272-80085 GCA_013400835.1 Zapornia atra
CCCCTTGCCAAGCGTAGCACAAACAAACTGGTTGGCACACCCATACGTACACATCCTCAACTTCAGCTTTTCAGCTGGAAGAAAAATATTTAAGATAAATACAAGAAACAATGTTAATAAGGAGACATTTTGTTGAACTGCAGTATTATTCTGTTTATAGGTAGGTGTTTTGAAAATAATTTTGACTTCCAAATCACTAAAAATGTCAAGGCAGCAAATCCTGAAAGTAACAAAATACTGGGGCTGGGTATTTCCACACAGGATTCCTTTTCGAGTCCTTGCATGCAAATACGAGCATCTTTCCCTAACTTAGACCTCTGATGCAAATGGTGTTCCTGAAGATAGTAATGCTGCAGGAGCACTGTTATTAATCCAAAGGCCTGTTTCCATTCCAGAATAAGGACTTTCCAATTTGCAAAGCCTCATTATGTTATCATTCAGAGGCCTGTTTTGTCACAATGTACACTGAAATTTTCCTGCACTTGTAATTATGCTTTGTGAGACTGTTACTGGTGCTCTCTACACTCAAATCAGCCTCGGTACGAGACAACACACACCCAGTGTTGCCATTCAAAAGGGATACTAATATGATTGCTCCAGTTCTTCAAATTTTCTTATTTTTTTTCTTAAATCTCTGAAGATGAGAGTGACCAAACAGAATGTTTGAAACTTGTGTTGCACTCATTTGATTGTGGTCATACATGTGACAAATCAATTCAGAACTAACATTTCATCCCATGTGGAATTTATGAAGGTCTGTCATCTTTTCATAACTTTTGTTTTCTGGTCTTAAATTGGAAAACTTGATTTGTCTCTGTGATATGATGTAATAAGGCCATACCTATAGACTAAGTTATAAATCTGCTGTTAAATCAGATTCCATTGAGGAGTAAGAAACTACCAAGGATATGAGAGAAGTGCAGCAAGCCAGCCCCATGTTCAGAACGGCGTTGAAGTGGGCTGCCCTGATGTAGGCATGAGGCTTCTTGGTGAAATACATCAGGCTTTCCTATGCATATGAGTGAATCTCTAAATGTGGATTAGTTGCGACCAAAACTAAGCCAAAGAAAACCTGTTTGCTGACTCAGCACAGTAAGACTTTGCATCCTGCATTAAGTCCAGGAGAACCTCTGCTAACCCCGATGTTTACTGGACCTCTTCTACTTTGCACAAAACTCTCATTCCAATTGTGCCTGGCAATGATGAACTAGAACAGGCTGGTGTCTCTGCCCTGCCCCCCTGGTACTTCTATCACCCCATTTCTATCGCAGCTCTTTACAGTTGGCTGGATAAATACAGTATAATGTATATTCTTATTTTATGCCAGTCACCTTCATATCGTTCATGCAACTGTTAAACAACTTTCGTGTTCCCAGCTTAAGGCAAGTCTAAAGGGACCTCCCACAAGCCTGAAAATAGAAAAATCCTTTTGCTCACAACAGACCTTAAGCAGAGTGCAAATTCGGGAGCAGGGTTTGAACAGTCATGGCTAGTATTGATATCTTATTGAAATGAAACGAAGAGGTAACAGACCTTGGAATATATTGTCAAAGCATTAAGTAGCATCACCATAGTAGTAAGACTACAATTAATGTTCTGTGTATGTATGTTAATACTAACATTTGTCTGTTGCTTTTTTTCATAAAACTTTGAAATTATCCTCCCTGCAACTGCGTAGTATGTAGACGGAAAACCAGTACAGCCTGTTGTAGAACAAGAGGTATATTCCCTGCCAACTCTCTTAATATTTATCTGTTGTGATGTGCTGTGATTTTGTTTTATGTTCCTTTTCTCTTTTAAGTGTTTGCATTGTTCAAGTACTGGCAAACTTGGAACTGGGGCAAGGATTTGAGAAGGAAATTGTTTTATCTAACAGTTTTTATGTGAAGCTGAAGTCCATCAATTTCAGAAGATCATTTAAATTTTGGTACAAGTCAGGATGTACTCATGTAGGTGCTCAAATAGGAGCAGGGATTGAGGAACTGAGGATTCTGGACTGCAGCTGAGTATCGCAAGGATCCCTCTGGGCCATGAAATGAGAACAGATAAATCAGTGGTTCTCCAATTAAATATTTCATGTGCCACCCTGGCACAGACAATGTTTTGAAACAGTTTTGTCAGAGTGGGGTTACTAAACAGGAACATACTAGATCTTTCTGTATACTCAATACGTTTTGTGTATTCTCAGTACAAACTTTTCCTACATAACCTCCTTTCTGATACTGAAACGTTTACCAGTATGAGCTTACTCCAAAACACACACTGAATGTACACCTCCCCTGCTAATGTCCCTTTGAGTTGCAGGCTCATTGCTTCTCTGGAAGAGACTTCATATCCCTATAGCTTCTACAGTTGTGGAAAACAGTTTTTGTCCAGCATGATGGGTCCTTCATCTCTTTATGTAGATTCAGTATTGAAGGAGTTTCAACGTGCTGTTTCTAATGCTGTAGGCAGGTATTGCTGTGAAACATGTACTTTGGCTAGAGAAGTATCTTATTAGGCACAAAAGGATCAGGTTTTTATGCAAATTCTACACTACCCTCATACAAGGAACAGTATCCCTGAGCAGCTGGTCAGTGAAAAACTGAATGCAAGGAAAATTGAGATACTGTTGTTAGCAAAGCCTTGATGTACCCCTTCCTTTTCACTGCAACATCCCAAGACTGTGAGGACCACCTCTCAGGAGCTGCGTTGCTGGAGGAAGTTCCTGCTCCCACACATACTCTCACTGATACTGGTGTCACTGTGTGTGTGTGTACCACAGCTGCAGGCACACGTGCATTAGACACTCAGCCTGACCTGGACAAAAACTGTGTAGCCAGCAGCCCTTCAGACTACCCCAAAATACACCTCAGCCTGTGCTTTTTTTCCCCCCAGCATACACCACAGTATACCTTGTGCTTACGTTCTGTAATAGAAATGGCAATTATATAGATTTCACTGTATATTTGGTAACTATTCGGTTAGCTGCATTTTTTTATTTGCAGTATTTGTAACATTATCTATACAAAGAGATCTTAATTCTTACATAAGTTACATTTCTGTACCCTAAATTCACCATTGATGCTTACTGTTATTAATGGCAGTGAGCAAACACACTTGACAAAATTACTCAAATATTTTGGCTTAAGTTCCAGCAAGATAAAATTGTGGGGCAGGAACACAGGCAGTCTGATTGATGGGAGAAAGGGAGAAAAATTGCCAGAGCAAAAAATGGCCTGAGAAGTAACTAAATGCATTTCTGGCCTCGGAAGGACCAAACTATTGTAGAGCCAGGGCCCTAGAGGAAAAGGAGACAGAGAGAAACATCCAGGTAATAGCCAACACATTTTAATGGAATATTCAATCTGGCTGAAGTGGGAGGGGCAGAGGAGGGAAGAGCAGGCCCTGTCTTATGAAGAGAGCTTTGTCAGCTGACCTTTGGATTTAAATTGAATTATCTGTAAGAAGGAACACGGAGAGGGTAGTGTCATTTTGAACCATGAGCTTCAAATACTTTTCCTCAAATTTTAAGATATCATGTACTGGATTGCAAATGCTGTGAATGAAATGATTCACTTACTTATGTAATTATCTCTCCTTTGTTTAAAAAACAAAACACAACCACCCCCAGAGTAAGCCACTTGTGAAAGGCAGCAAGTACCAAACCTTGCCAGGAAAGCTGCCTCGACCCTTGCAGAATGGAGAGCAGGGAACGTACAACTCGCCAGAGGGGTGTGCCGTGACCAACGAGGACAACAGCATCCTGGGCCTGAGTATGTATCTGCCCCTCCTGAGGGGGTTACACGGAAGGGAAAAAGGCAAACAGAGGGATGGGGGCAGCACGTGACATGCGATCTGCTGTGCCAGGACAAGGGGCTGTGACGGTCAGTGGTGTGATTCAGTCAGGGACGCCACGACGCCTTCTTTTAACAATGTACCAAAACTGTTCTGCGTTAGCTCACTGGAGATCACAGGATGGTTTTAAGTCAGACCGTGCTTTTCTGGTGCACTTGATGACAGAATTTGCTGACATTGTTGACAGCCTAGCTAATAAGAGACACTGTTTCAAAGACCAGGGAGAGAGCATTCTGAAACAAAAACCTGGATATTTTAGAGATGAAGATATATTGCCAATATGAGTAAGTGGTATTTTTTCCAGACGTGCTTCCACTGCTCCCCGGAGCTTGCTGGTCCGCAAACAAAAATGCCCGGCCAAGTATGTCACCAGTGTTTTTTAAAAAAAAGTATGCTAGATTGGCACATTAAAGCCAAGCAGCCCCTCCCCTGCCATGCCACCACATTGTAGTGCGTAAAGGTTTGCAATATAACTATCACTAACATGCACATTTTGGGCAAAAGTCCTTGTGCCCACAGTGTTAATTCTAGCTTGTGGAGACCCACAAGTAAAAAATTAACTTGCTAGGTGCAGAGAAACATCAGGGGATTTTGACAATACAAGTATATTGTTACTCCACAACCATAGCCATGTGTGGAAGCTGGCAGTAATTTCATTTCAGTGACATCTCAGCATGGATTATTTTGCCAAAAAAAGCATTACGGTGAGACAGAGCCAGGTACTACCCAAGGGCTGGAAAGCATGGGAGCTCTGGCACAAGAGTGTCCCTTGTGATTTTCAAGTGTACCTACACTTAAAAAACTGCTCAGATTACCTTGGTTTAGTTGGGTTATTTTTTTGTTGGTTTTGTTTATCTGAGTCTTTATTAAGGTCTCACAGTCCTAAAAACAGGTTCAAATGTCTGGGATTGTCTGGGATGTAGGCAGTGCGTGAGACATGCTGTTATGTCTTTAACTGCAGAATTATCCAAGGATGGGTGATCCTGTATAGGAAAACGGCCTTTTCTAGAAACAAGTAGCGGCTCCTTCCATGTACTGAATTAACAGTATTTTTAGTGCAGTTTTGTTTTTCTTGCACATGCAGTAAACTCATTATACTGCCAAGTCTGTATCTCAGAGGAATGTGATGTAGTCATAGACATTCCCTCATTTCAGAGACGCCACAGGCATTGTGAAGCTCTGTGGTATTTGTGTTAGAATTGTCCCAGAAGAGGTTTTGAAAAAACAGATATAACTGCTCATCCCTCTCTTGTCAAGATGACCTGTATGGAATTCTCGGGGCTTGTGCACACCAATGCATATCCACTTTCATGTCCAGCATAACTGCTGCTTTTCTTTTGGTTTCTGCTTTTAATGCTGAGCTTACTACTTCGCTCTTCCGTAACTTTATTTTGCCCGTGTTTTGTATCTTCTTTGCTTCTTCATCTGGCTTTCTGCTTCTTGGGATGACTGAAGATCGCGTCAGGAGTGTCAGTGCACCAGTGCTAGGTACTGTACCCAAACAAGATGCAACGTTAACATGAGTTTTGCTGCTCACTTTTCCCCTTTCCTGTTTCCCTCTTTTTTTTCTTTTCTCTATGAAATACTAATACCAAGGGGGCCATCCAGATTGAATTCCTTAAGTGCAGTAAGGAAATGAAGTGACAGCTTCTGCTGTCTGGCATTTGGATGGGAGTTTTGGTGTTAAGAATGGGCAAGGCAAGAGTCTGGAGAGTCCATTTCAGTCTGAAGACCTTGAGTTAATTAAAATAATGTATTTAAATTCAAACAACTGAAATAACAATACTATTTTACCCAATGTTTTATTTTTTACACTTTGTATCAAATGTACAGCTAATATTTTATTTACTTTCTGTTACCTTATTAAAAAAATACAGGAACACTTTTATAAATATTTACATTTTTATTGTGTTCTGTATTTAAACATTAGTCTCCCAGATACTGAGTTGGTTAATAATTAGTATAAAATGTGAATGTGACACTATTACTGTTCTTAACCCAGGAGAAACCGAGAATATGGATGGAACAGTAATCTCAGATGACCTTTCATCTCTTTCTTCGGGAATGGATTCAAGTCCACAATCTCCATTGTCTCCAGAAAACAGAAAGAGTCCAAAAGGGATCAAGAAAATCTGGGGAAAGTAAGATTTTTATTTTTTTTTTAGTTCCCTGTGAAAGTATTTCAGCTGAGCCTGAATCCAAGCCTCAGCAAAAGCTACGCTATCTGCAGCCAGAATGAAGTAAAAGTAGGGAAAGAGAGCAGCTCTGTGATGTCTGGGTCTGTCTCTGTATGTGCTTGGGGGTAGAAAAATGGATGTCAGTCTTCAGAGTGTGATGCTGCTAGAAGAAATAAGACACTGATGTCATCTTACAGTGCTAATAATTTAGAATACCATAATTTTCATTAGTGATGAGCAATTAAATTATAGTAAATTGTTTATTTCAGAAGCCATCACGTAAAATATGAAAGAAAGCAGGGGACTGACTGTGTTCACTTTATCTGCTTCAGAGCAGCAGACGTCTATGAGTCTGGCTTCCAGTATGGGTCTGTAACTAGGGTGAAGGGCTATGGCTGCGCTGCAGAGCTTTTCTATTTCCTTTCCTTGGAGCTAGGTTATAGCCTGTTTGTCTGGAGCTTATTCAGCTACCACCTGAACTAGATGTTTGTGGCTTACAGGAAGGTAATATGGCTTCTAGTTGTCACTGTAGTTTCCAGGCGAAACAACTGCTCTCTGTCACATGCTAACAGTACTGTCCTGGCACTCTTGTCTTGAAAGAATACGAAGAACTCAGTCAGGTAACTTCCCGGCAGACGACCTGGGCTTGGCAGAGTTTCGAAGAGGTGGCCTCCGTGCAACAGCTGGACCTCGGTTATCCAGATCAAAGGAAACCAAAGGCCAGAAAAGGTAAGGGCTCCTTCTTCACCTTGCACAGCATACTATGTGGTATTGCTAAGTGTGCTTCTCTTGGGGAAAAACACATTTCTCAACACATTTCCATTACACAGGGAATTCCACAACAACTGGAAATAATGTCTCTGGTAGAAAAAGTAAGGAGCACTCCTTCAGCTGCAGGTTGCAGCACCAACTGTTTGGTGGAGTGTCAGATATTTCAGCTTGTTAAGATTTTCTTCTTTATCTCCTGTGGGAGTATCTGCAACGTGATGAGGATACAGCAATTCTCTTTTTACCCTTTTCAAATAGAAAATGGTAAATTCTTATTCACACCCACAGGCCTCGTGCCCCTCCAACTGCTCAGAAGTTGAGGCTGGGCAGCCAAATCATGAGGCCACTCATACCATGGCAGGAAGGGTGCACGATGAGCTCTCTGATAATAACCATAATGCTCTTTAAGATTTTTCAAACACGTTTTGTACTTTTCAGTGATTACAATGCTCCGTTCGCTCAGTGGAGCACTGAAAGAGTTTGCAACTGGCTTGAGGACTTTGGTCTTGGTCAGTACGTCATTTTTGCACGGCAGTGGGTGACTTCTGGCCATACGCTGTTAACTGCAACACCTCAGGACATGGAAAAGGTAATCAGCTGTTCCTCTTGAGCAACAACACAGGTAGATTCTGTACAAGTGGCCCCTTTCAAACTACTGGCAGTTCTACCAGGTATCCATTTTTGTAGATACCTAACGAGATGGAAAGAGCCAGAGGCAAGGCAAACTATTTGTTAATGGTTATTGTTGCAGGAAATGGGAATAAAGCATCCATTGCACAGGAAGAAATTAGTTTTGGCCATTAAATCAATAAATGCAAAACAAGATGAGAAGTCTGCACAACTGGATCATATCTGGGTGACACGTGAGTGTTTGAACTATCATGGAGTTGTTTAGAAAGGAATTTCCCCCACCCCTGTACATGGGATCCCTGACACGTTTGTTTAAGCAGTTACCAAACATCTCTTTAAGAGTACTAAGTTTCAAAGTTAGAAAATTTTCCATAGTGAGGACCTTGTGTTCTCACCCTCCAAACGTGGAGCTCTGCGGTTACCTTCCAAGGGGAACCCTTGGCATTCAGACTGTGGGGAAGGAAAAGGAGGAGGCTCAGCCTAGCTCTCGAGAGCTGCCTTACGCTGCAGAAGATACGTGCTCAGTCACACGCTGTATGTAAAACACCCCAGGGACACTGTGGGGTGGGACTTGCTTTGAGGCTGCCTGGAGGAGGCTGTCCTGTTGAAAGGTAGTGGCTGGGCAGAAAAAGCCACCCACGTGCCTCAGAAAGTGGCAGCCCAGACAAGAGGGAGGAGAAGGGCTTCATTCTCATTGATCTGGCCTGTTCCTGTACCTGCAGGATGGCTTGATGACATTGGTTTACCTCAGTACAAAGACCAGTTTCATGAATCCAGAGTTGATGGGAGAATGTTGCAGTACTTAACTGTGGTAAGCTAAAACCCTTTCTCCTCAGTTTCACCAGCTTTAACTTCAGAAGGAGCAAAGAATTTTACAATTTTCCTTTAAATGTGAACAGTTAAGGAATTTTTGCAAGACAGAAATAGTGCCAGTTGTCACTCATTTGTGTTCTGTAGTGTACAATTACTCTTCCTCAGGTATGTAAAGTAAATCATAGTATGTGGTATAGTTAACGTCTGCAAAGCCTTTCAAATCACCTCACATCCCACGATTAAAGGCAAAAGGACTTATTCTAGAAGCACTTCTAAAGGGTGGTGTTCTCCACACCAAGGTAGCAACAATACTTGGTAAAGATAATCAGCAGATCCAGTAACGTGTGCAGCTCCGACCACATAAGCAGCAAACTATGCACTACACCCAGCCACTGTGGTCCCTTAGTTTCCCAGCCCATTGGGATAATTATTTGCTCTCATTAACTGTGCTAGGCATCTTTTTATAATTTAGCTGTTACCAAAAGTACGGTCTTGCCTACAGCGTTACAGAAGCATGGTCCCTACTGTTCCCCAGCTGAGGGTGGGGGTTGCTGGCTGCACAGATCCTACCCACGACAGCAAATTAGATTAGAAACAGTCCAAGTATTTTAAAGCTAGCCATGCACTGGGATTTTAGTTAACAGGCTGGTGAGTTTTTCAGTTGTTAGACAGGCCTTGCTAGACTACACTGGTTAAGAGACCCAACAAGCTCCCCACCCCAAAAAACCCTCTTTAAATATTGTGTTTTAATTTTACTTAAGCTATAGTTACTGTGGTTTATATAAAACTACACAGCTAGCTTAAAATCTTTCTTCTCGGGAAAGTACCTGGTTTAGTATGTATTCTGTGGCATTCTGCTCCTTTCCAGAATGACCTTCTCTTCCTGAAAGTCACCAGTCAGCTGCACCACCTGAGCATTAAGTGTGCCATTCATGTGCTGCATGTCAACAATTTTAACCCCCACTGTCTACGCAGGAGACCAGTTGAGGAGGTGAGAGAACGTGTAAGTAAATCAATTTAAACAAGCACTAATACCTGATGCCAGCCAAAGGCGATGCAGGGTTAGCGGTATACAATGACACCTCAACCGCTGCTCCTAGGGAACTGCGGCTAAAGCGTAGGGATGCTGCTTCCCGGCTCTGGAATGTAACAGGTACTCACCAATAACGAAAACCTGCTCCCTCCTGAAGTGATTGGACCCCTTATTTGTTGCATCACATGCATTTCCCTACAGAAGTTACTTGCTTAGAGAAGGTAATTCAACTTCTGAGAGAGTAATTTGATTATTTCCTGCCTGTCCTAATTTTTAACTCTCACAGACTGTGAGGTCCAGTGAGCATAGCTGCTTCTTGTAGTATTAAAGGCTGAGAGTAACACTGTTCTCAAACTGCTCCCCTTTTTACACTCGCCAGCTGTAGTCTCTGTTGTTGTACTAGTTGATGCAGTATTCATCTGCAGTTTCATCTGTACAAGACTGTGACTGCCATCTCCTCAGAGAACGTTCCAAAAAGGCCTTGAACGAAACAAGGCCTTAGAACAGGGGGAAAAAGATTGCTCTTTGAGGAAGAGGAGGAACAATGTTCTATCTGAAATGAGGATACGTAGTGGGGACATGCAGGGAAAATGCAGGCTATATTGTCATCAGCTGTTGTCCTTACTTTAACAGAAAAGCGTCTCGCCTTCCGAAGTAGTTCAGTGGTCCAACCACAGAGTGATGGAATGGCTCCGGTCGGTCGATCTGGCAGAATACGCGCCAAACCTTCGAGGAAGCGGAGTGCACGGTGGCCTGATTGTAAGGACTTCACATTCTACTCTGTACCTACTGAACACTGACAGATGGGAATGGAAAACATCTTCCATCTGGGGCTTGTCAAGCAGGAAGAAACAAATACATTAGCAGCAGGGCAGCATGACAGAGCTCTGAAGTCTCTGATCCAGGCCTCTGAATCTTACAGAGGAAGCCTAAAATAAGAAAGGGACTATGGAAATATTTTTTTATATAATCAAAGCTGAGCTGCGCGTGACTAACGGCAGTGTGTTCAAAACACAAAACACCACGGTACTATGGGACAGTTACTTATTAACAAGGCATTGCTAAGTGTTCTTTTGAGGAGTTTTAAACAGAACTCTGAGCTACTGTAACTGTCCTGCTCTCACAGCAGTCCTGCCAGCAATGAGGAATGACTTTATTTCAAAACATTTAGACTATGTGCAGCTTAGTGAAGTTTGAGTTCTAAAGTACCATGATGTGGAGAAGTGGCTAGGAGAGCGTGTGAACGGAGTCTCTGTACAGAGTACAGAGAGGCCCTGGCAGAAGGAGAGTGCTGTAAATAATAAGAGGCCTTAGCGATGGGAAAGTGTTGAAAGTAAGAAACAAAGGCAGGTGCTGTGGCCTTGAAGATAGCACTGGCTTGTGCTGAGCCAGAGGCTGGGGGTAGGGAGCACGCATCCCCCCCGTGCCTTGTGCGTGGACAAGTAATGAGGTAACTAGAAGTTTTCACCAATCTGTATAATTGTAAGCAAAGAATATAGCCAATTAGCCAATGCCGGGTGTGTAACCGTCCCTATATCTTGCCTGTGCTAGTACAATAAAGGGAAGCTTAAGTCACTCACATTGAGTCAAGCTGTGCTTCCCCGCGCGATGGGCACCGAACTCTGAGGGATCCGCGGCACCATGATTCTAGTGCCACTGAATTTTTGCAGCAATGAAATAGAAAAAAAAAGTGCTAAGATGAAGTTTATACCCTCAGAGTAACGCAGAAAATTCTGGAAAAAACCCTATCGAATCCAAACAAGTGTAAGGTTTGAGGATAAAAAGAAATGTTTTTGCCTGATGATGCTCTGCATTCCTTAGTGCCCACTGTCATGTATTTCCCATGCAAACCCATGTGAGTATCAGATCACAAGAGAGTAATAAAAGGTCTAACTTTGATAGCTAGCTTATTCTCTCCAAGAAATCCCTCTGATAAGCACTGTAGTTGTTCACTATTGCAAATATTTAACCATATTAAAAATAAATACTCTGCCATTTTTTAATAGATTCTGGAGCCTCGCTTCAATGGTGACACACTAGCAATGCTGCTGAACATTCCACCTCAGAAGACTCTCCTGCGACGCCACCTAACAACCAATTTTAACATATTAATTGGACCAGAGTCACAACAAGAAAAGAGAGAAATAACAGAGTCAACAGCATACACAGCTCTGACCACCACTGCCAAAGTTCGGGTAGGTACTGGTTTGAACACAAGGCATTTCAGAAGAGGCTTCCTCTTCCCTGTCTTATAAAGGAAATAAGGGACAAAGCTGGGCAGGGAGAGACATCAGTTCTAGGACTCACATTTTCTTTTACTCTAGCTACCAAAGCATTTAATTTGTATCTGTTTAAATCACTTCTGAAATAAGCATGCAATCCTTTCTGTCTTTTCTTAAAAGGAATACTACCTCGCTGTTTTCAAACTGGGAGCTACACTGGATTTTAAATACAATTACATTTATCTAGCTTTAAAGACTAGGGTATAACCACAAGTCAAAAAGCAGAGGATTTAAATGTCTGAAGGACAACCTTTTTTTCCCTGTTTCATCTCATTTTAGCCAAAGAAACTTGGATTTTCACATTTTGGAAACTTAAGAAAAAAGAAATTTGATGAATCGACAGACTACATTTGTCCTATGGATCCAAGCCCAGCTGCTACGAATGGCACTCAGAAAAACTACGGTGGCTACAAAGGACTCAGTCCATTAACTGATAGGGAACTGGATCAGGTGGGACAGACAGACTGATGCCATTCTCATCTCATCCTCTCCATGCATTCCCAAGCTTGCAAATAACCAAACGTTAGCATGTAACTCGGTATTTGCTACATCCGCATGAACTCATTGAGAGGTATTGGCTGTGGACTGGAAAGCCTTCTATACTAAGAATGTCAGGTTGCATTTTTAAATCAACTTAATACAAACATCCATCTTCAAGCCCTTTTTCAGGAATGTAACACCTTTACACTGCGAAGATCGATGTCTTTTGGCAATTCAGGTGGTGGTTGCAGTAAACACAAGACTTTCTTACTTCTAGCTTTCCTAAGCTCAGTATTGCACATGACTTTTCATTATCTTTAGGGGTGGTTTTTAATGTAATAACTTTATTTGGACTAATTTGTACAAAGCTCTCAAGTGCTATATTAAAGTACAACTGGGTTGTATATTTTTAACAGTGTTTAATCAAAGAATCCAACCGAATTTTTCTTTCATTGTGTATAGCGGGGAGTAGTTATGCTTAGTCAGTATATGTGAAAACAATGCACCAGGAACGAACAAGGTTTATTAATAAACTAATACTTAAATAATTCACTATTGTTATGTAGCAGTGAACTTGTGAACAAAACCATCTTGACATCATACAGACAAATGATGAAGAACTAAAAAGTTATCAGATGTTATTCAACTTTGCTGTTGTGTAAAGGGATGTAAGCCCTGAAAAACGGAGCTCCAGGAGGCTTGTGTGAACTCTGACAACACGCAGAAGCCACAGAGGCAGCTGGGTGTAAACTGTCCTATGCCCAGTGGACTTAAGTGAGAGAAAAACACTTCAAGGCTAGTAAGAGAATGATCACCAAATTGAAAACACTAACTGTGAAGCAGTTGTTTTACATTTGCATGGTTTACTGCATCTAACACCTCATTCATGTTCATTATCTAACCCTGGCTTTCCAGAGTACACCTTTGCAAGGTCAAGTACTATTCCCAAGCAGGGACAATACGGGTCCCGAATATCACTTGGGATGGATGGCCACTTGCACAATTACTAGTGGCAGGTGAATGCATTAACTGAGCCAATTGCTTCTACCATGGGGTTGTTCAAGCATTACAAGACTGGATTTCTGTCTGGGAGCATGTTCTTTCAATACAGCATGACTCTGAGCACGTGGTCATGCAGTGACATCTCTGTGCCCTAGAACTGATAACCTTTTTCTAGCAGAAGAGGTAGGACTGTATCATGAAGGACCCTTACTTGTGGAAGATGACTACCAGAAGAAGTGTTACAGTGTCAGAAAAACACCATTCTTCACTGGTAACACCAGCTAAGCTTTTTCTTCTCTAGTGTGAATTACAGCTCACGTTACATGAAATCAATCTTTCTTCATCAGGATTCACCCTTCCTATTGTTAAATGCATTTTCACGTACTGTACAGCATGGAGGCTTTTTGGTTAATGTGCAGAAATCAGAGCTTTTAAACATAACCCAGCCTCGTCTGTCCAGGCACAGATACCTCCCCGATGCATGCACAGTGAGTAAGACTGCACATGCTGTCTGACTTGATCTAGTTCCTGAATACTTTTACAGATGGAACATTCAGAAGGAACAGTCATGCAAATAGGGGCTCTTTCTCAAGGCATAAGCCACCTGACGGTACGTACTCCTTTCCCTCTTGCTTTAAAGTCACAAATGTATTCTGCTAGAGTTCAAGAAAGTCGGTCACTGCCAGGGGTAGTTAAGAGGAAGTGACTCACTCTTCTTAAATGCCTCTTTGGAGCCTGACTGTGTGTTTGCACTCCAGAAGAACCCTGCTTTTGAATCACATTAGAGACCAAGTTTGATTTAGGCCTATTTTAAGGTCTCTGCTACTTCTCTGACCCAGTGACAGACATTTATCCTCAAATCAAAACAATTCTTCAAAGATTTTGCAAGTAACCACTATTGAATGCTTCAGTCACAGCAAAGTTGAGGAAAGAGGGTCAGACATAAAAATTTATATAGCAGCTAATTAAAAAAAAACCCACCTTGACTGAAAGATATAATGAAGAATTACATAACATAATTAAGTCACATGCCACGCAAATAACTGGGAATTTTCTAAAATAACAGCTCAAAGCTGCATTCAAGAAATTCCTTTTAATTTTATGTGGCTCTAACCCCCTCTGTTGTGAATCTGATCTCATTGCAGTTGGATTTCTTTGACCGTAACACACTTACTTGCTTGTTTACATCTTGTGTTTTCAGACAATGTTAAGCCAAGATGAAACGCTGAACGACAGCAGATTTTTAACACCTACCTTTGAAGACTGGAGCTGATGTTTCAATGTGACCAAGATAACTAATAATACCTCATGCTTGTCTAGAGGGGTGGCCAGGAGAAGCCTGATGCTGTGGTTACCCCTGTTCTGCCAATGAGACTGACTTACCACGTAGCATTTAGTACTGTCGGTGTAGCAATGCATCGCAGGTAACTCTCCTCCACGCTGTGTTCCGTTATCACGTGATGTGAAGTGGGTGTTGAGAGAAGCAGTGCTGGTACCCAGAGACTGGGAAGCTGAGACTGGCAGCGTGGTTTAACCTCTTTATTCAGTAGCCTTTTACACAGTATGCTGGTGTACCATGAGAGATCTTTTGTAATTTTTTATTTTTATAATTCACTTGTAATGCAGGAATGGTCAAAGTTCCATAGTCCATACGGTACTGGTCAGAGCAACCTAAAATTCAGGTGGAGGCTGGCGAGTGCTCACTAACTGCTACCCCAGTCTTGCCAGAGACTCTTTCCCGTAGAAGGATTTTACTCTCTCATCCCTTCCATGGGCACGTGTCCTGCCCTCTAACTGCAGCGTAGAACGGGAAGAACAGAACATGATGCTATATCCATCAAGCCCCTGCTTTTATCAGAAGGATGGCAATCAAGATGGCACGTTCATTAATCTTCACCTAACTCAAAGATGCTGAACAACTGCAGCAGGAAATGTAACTCTGAGACTACTAGAAAACTAATGGACTCAAAAACTGGTGCTTCATTTGAAGTGATTTTTTTTTTTTTACCATGTCATTTTTTACATGTGCACGAAGATGTTCATGATCAAGTAGCAATCAAAACATTTAAGTAATTTAAGAGTGGTGTTCACTGCACTCTGTTGTAGGTTAAGGGCAAATGAATTTCCAGCATGATCCATAATTTGGTTTTAAATGACAATTCTTTAACTAGAAGTATTAATTGGGCTCTTCTGTACACTGACATTATGTCTGAAAGGGCTGGTGCTGCCACACATGTGCAACACCAGGATGCTGAACAGTCTTCTGAACAAATGGTTCCAAGTTTTGATCCCCATACCTGGTTGGTCTGACACACAGCGCAGGCTCTCAGGAAGACAGGGATGGAAATAAGCCTATTTTCATTCTGTAGCTGCACCTAATTAAACACATAGATGGAAACAGCCCTGAGTACTGGAGGTGGCAGTAGGAGCTCTCTTATAAAGTTTGCATCAGAATTGGTGGTGATGTAAACAAGACTGCTGTTTGCTTTTCCTTCTCTTTTCATTCCAGCTACAGATAGAATTCCTAGAATACTGTACTTTATGAAGTGGTAACATTACTGCTCTGATATATAAAATGTGACTAAGGAGCATCAGGCAAGTACCATAATGAAACACACTTTTTGCCTCTTTAAAAAACACCTGTCAAAACAAAACAGTTGCTATTCTGCTGAGCGAAGCAGCACTCTATCAGAGGGAAATACAGCCTATCCCTCTTTACTTTAGGGGCTATCTGAGGGTAAGTGTCTCTCCTTTACAGCAGTAATTCCTTGTGGCATCTTTTGACATATGCCTCTTGTGTACTAGTAAGGTATTAACAAGATATCTTAGTAAACAAGGAAATGCCAGAAATTAAATCAGCTCAGCTGTCAAGAAAAGGCTGAGTACAGATGTGGCTGGTTTGTGTTACTCTTCTTGCTGGCTTAGGGGTGTTGGTTTACATACTAGTATAGCCTGAGGGCAGGTCACTCCCTGCCACAGCCCTCCCAAATAAAGGGGAAACCTCAGAGCATGCAGCAAGGGCTCTTCAAGAGCCATCACTGGCACTTTTTAAAGGTGACTTATTCTAATCTGCACCCCACACGCCTCTCCTGACAGAGCCTGCACTGCATGCTCACACTTTAGAAGCACATGGTTTTATTGTCCAAAATAGTAAAACCAAGGCAATTTTTTTGTCACTGAACAGTGAAATGATAACAAAAAAGCCAAAGGAGTGGGAAATCTACCTACACATCAGCAAACTAAAAATGATCAATAAAAGGTACTAAACATACATCTCTAACCCAGCAAAGCAGGCAACTCTAGTGACCAGATCCTGTACTATGGGCATCTGAAATACTTGGTCAGGGTAATTAGCCAGCAGACTTCTTATGGCACCACAAATAGGATAATCTGCTTCAACAGGGGCAGCCTTAATGTCACTGGGATATTCCAAGCAGATTTTCAGATTTCTGTGGCTGATGTATTTATAACTCAGTGTGGTGTTGTGCTAACTTGGCTGTGAATAGTCAATCTACAAAATTACTGATTTTTTAAAAGAATATATAGTGAGACATTTAATTAGCATAACACTAGCATAAATGCTTATTTTTTGGCTGTTATGAATAAATTCTGAATGTTCCCCCATCTCTTGCCAACTGTGGAATGATTCTAAGAAATGCATGTGGTTCATCTCTTACAAGGGACAGAATCAGAGTCTGAATCCCTGTGTGTCTCTTTGCAATATGGATCTGATGGAGTACAAAAGCAATTTTTAACTATTAAATTCCTCTCCTTTTGCTATGCATGAATAAAAATATTTGGTAAAACACATTCATTAGCAGCTGAAGAAACAAGTCTTCTGGCTCAGGGATTTGTCAGACCCTCAAACAAATGTAGTATGTGTAAACTCCTGGCAATGAACACAGAGTACTTCAGGCACTGAAGACTAAGAGCAAAACAACATGTGGTAAAAACACTAAGATGAAGCATTAGCTGAGTATAAGATTGACTCAGCATAGCTACTATAGGAAGAAGCCCTGGTTCCTCATAAGCAAAGGAACTTTCTAAAACTGCCAAAAGAACAAACACTATGCTTAGAGAATGACATTCAAATTATGTGACATCACTGGCTAGTTATGTCTATATACAACCCAGAAGTTCCATATATAGTTGGCAGAGACTCCTTAGCTGAGGCTGTTAGGAATTGAGTTTCGCACTCATGAGCATTTCTGCTACAACAACAAGCAATGTGCATGTTACCCAAAGTCTGTTCCCTTTTCCAATAGCAGACTCTGACTTCTTTCTTAGTCCCTGGTACAGGGCTGTGAAACAGCATTTTAAAAAAAAAAAAGGACAACTGCTCTTTGTAGCCTCCTCTCCCAGGATTCACTAAATGCAGAGTCTGACACTCCTTGCCAGGTTTTACATGCCTCTCCCAAACTCTCTGTTAACCAACCCATGGTTTTATCTCTGCCCTACCACTCCAATGATACTCTTCTCAGAATTAACATTTCATACTAGCTTAAGAGGTTAGACTGTTACTGCCACATGATTCAAGAGCATCTCTCAACTTTCTTAGTATTATTATTAAAATAATTACAGAAGTTTTAAACTACAGAAATCACATTAAGCAGTTAAACAGGCACTCAGCAAAAAAGAGAAATACTGCATAGTAATGTACCAGTTGTCCCTGTAGGAAAATTGTAGTACTTACAAAAAGGTATCAGATGGCACCAGTGTTAGTATGAGAATGTACTGCTCTTGGGATAGCCAAGTTTGTCCAGGTTGGGCTGGCACGCAAACTGAATCATAGGTGGTGGCCCGCACATGAGAATGAGCGTCTCGCTGCCGGGGGATGGGAGGTGGGCTTTAATCATGTCTGCAGTGATGAAGCCAGAACTGTACTTCCAATCTGAAACAATGACATTAGACTGTTAATGTGCATCTCTGTACAGCCAGAAGCCTTTCTAAACTGCACATGTTGCACCCACAAAGTAGCTGGAAAATCAGCAAAGTTATACCACCATCACTGTAAGCCAAGAGAAACTTAGATCCCTCACGGAGCTCAAACCTTCAATAGGGACAAGAAGCTTGTGGGTAATGAGGATGTGTTTGGTAAGACATGAAAAATCTGTGAGTAAATGATAGACTTAAACAGGACAGCAGGTAGGAATAAACAGGAAGAATAGATCAGCTGTTCCATGAACAGGTGTCACAGTTGTGCGGGGACAGGTGTTGAGACCTGTGCCACCCAACACAAAAAACCCACACCTGGAAAAGAGATCAAGTGGTGAGGGGACAGAGTTTGAGGATCATCAAGCTTCTGCCCTGTAGTTTTCTTTCTTATCAGAGGGGAAAAAAAATTTAAGAGGAAAGCAATGCAGATTTCAAGCAGTAATATTATCGAATACATCTGCCATTCAGAGTGAGCCACGCAGGAAAAATAAACCTGTCTTCATGTATAAAAATACATGCTTTAAGCTCATTTATCAGGAGCCAAATACTGAGGCTATGAAAACAGCAGCAGTCCAAAAGCATATGAAGTGTTAAGAAGTATCAGGAAAGGAAAAGGGGCAACCTTGTCAAAGCAAAGCTACACTTTGCCTGCATTTTGACTATGGCTGTTCAGTTCTGATCTGCTAACTCCAAAAAGGGACAGAACAGGGCTGGAAATGGTTGAGAGCAGAAGGATGAGCAAAGGTACACAATCACTGCTACGTGGGGGACAGCGTAGAAGAGATGGCATGGCAAGAGTGATTGACAGACATCTGTAACATTAGTAACGTGAAGGCAGTTGGTAGGCACCTACTCACACTCTTCTCCAACACAAGAATAAAGAGGTGAATGCAAACCAGAGCAAGTCATTCTCACTAAAGTGCCAATCCTATGGAACCACTAACAGACTGCCAAAAACCTCACCCAGGCTCCAAAGGAGACATGGGCAGTTCATACAAAGTGAGTCCCCTGAGGGCTACTGTATCTGTAGGGACAGGTTTGGCTCAGAACTGAGAAATACTAAAGATTGGCAGAGTATCAAGGCCTGCTGATTACTCTGGCCATCTACTCATGGACTTTGCTGACAACGAGTACCGAACTTTGATCCAACTCACTCTGGCTCCTGTGTCTGTTAAATAAAAGCTGAGATCACTTACTTCATCAGCAAACACAAATACCCAAGTTTCAAAGGAGATTCAATAGAGTCCGACCCCATCCTCCATTTCTAATTCAGTGTTACACCAGCCTACAGTTAATGCCTTAATCTAAACAAGTCAGCTCTGTTTTACCAGGATCTAATCTGGAGCTGCTGCAAAATGAAGATGCACACATGGTATTCAGCAATCTAATGCCAAAGTGCTAACATAACCTGATTTGGGAGATGGCCCAAACTGAGCTGTAACCTTTGCTGAAATGTCAAAAAAATTGGCACATCCTGTGCTAAGAGAGCCACTGAGTGACATGTCTGACCCAACAGGAGTTAATTAGCCCACACCTGGTTTACATCACTTTCCAAACAGGTGTTGCAGTGAGGCTTGTCTTGGAGGTCTTGGGGGTGTCTTTGTTGTTTAAAATTGTATGACAAGAAGACTTGGTATTTATGCTACTGTCCCCTTAACAAGAGTGAAACTCACACTGTTGTACAGCAACAAGCAAAGGCATTTCCACTGTGTGCCAGCAGCCTACCTTGTGGAGGTCTGTCCAGTGTATACCAGAGCTTGAACTGATCAGGATGCCTCTTTGCAATGTCTTCTAGCTCAGCTCTCAGTAATATATCTTTTTCTGTCTGCAAAAAGAGACCACTGTTTAGTTCCAGACCATCTAATGTGATCTCCTGTGCAACCAATGCAATGATAACTCATTCAAACTATGAAAGTGATTTATTTTGCCCCTTACACAGCAGCTATTATCGTTACAGGCTTCTGTAAATTCAGATTAAATACAGCCACCTATGAGACATAACAACCACCTAAACACTGTCTTAAAGATGGCAACTGCAACAACTTTTTAATCCAGGCTACAATCACAATTAGCTGGGTTTGTCTCTGGCCCTGGCACATAGGGCCAGGGTGAAGGCTAACCTTAGAAACTGACTGATGGAAAAGAATCCTGTTTCCTTCAGATCAGCGAAGGAATAAAAGGAGTACAGGGATCAGGATTTGTTCACACTATTTGTTCCACAACACAGGAATTAGGGAGTACAAGTAAAACTCTGAGGAGCCATCTTCAAAACAAAGACCACAGGAACTATGAGACACAAGTATTCATAAAGAGCCTTGTGGGTAATGTTTTGTCCTGTCTCCCCTCCTTACATTGTTCTAAGCCAAGACAGTCTTTTAAAAGCTTTCATAACCATTTCCTGCTCCTCCTTATACTGACCATTTTTAAACGTCCTATCTCAGATAATATTTCCTCAGAAACGGGATGGGTGAAAATATAAACCCAAAAAGGAGTATGAAACATGCAGCACAGTACTTTCTCCAGTGGTCAATGTCCTATCAGTTTAAAGAGCTCAGAGGCCAGCAAAAACTGTAGGCCATTCCAGGAGAACTGGCAGATGAGTCAATATACTCACCTGATTAGCAAAAAGAAGGTAACATTTTGTGGAGTCCTTAGGATCATTTGTGATACGACGAATCAGCTGCAACATAGGAGTTATTCCTGTCAAAAAACAAAGTGGTTAAAAAAGGGGTATTTCTTTCAAAAGCTGTGGTTTCAATATCAGCACTGCCTTCTTTCAGTCTTCAGTGGGAGCTTACTTTGCACAGGGCTACATAACTCTGATTTTCTAATCCATGTCAAATGCAGAGGTTGGGGGGTTCTATTACAAATTGTTTCAAAAGAACAACAAACCTATAATACTGGTACCCAGGGCTTTCCCCTTCAGCATTCTCCACCACCCACAGTAACTCTACTCTCAAGACATTGAGGAACGATGAGAATGGTTTTACCTGTTCCTCCAGCTATCATCCCAAGATGCTTTGCAAACTACTTCTCTGCTTCAGACTTCTTTTGAGGTTTGATAAGAAAGGTCCCTAGAAGAAATATTCAAAACCTGTATGTATGTTAACTCCCAAGCAAACGGAGAGAAATTCCATGGGAATAGATTACTACAGCCTACCAATCATTAGGACAGATGATCTGGAAATGCTAAATGGACTCAGCACAAAGAGTAGAAACCTCCTTGTCTCTGTAAACTCCAGTCCTAGCTTTGAACAACTGATGCACTCCTTCCTAATCTACCAACATTGCTTATGATAATCTCCAGGAATCCCACATCACAGCCCAGAACACAGATTGGTAGCTGTGACTGTTGAAGGTAACCACAGACTCTACTGCAGAAACAGGTTTCTTAAACCATCTTCATCACCCTCACTTGCACTGTGCATCAAGCCAGTTGTGCGTGTCCACATTCAAAGGAGCTATAAATAAACCAGCATCACACAAGAACCCCTGCAAAGATTAGAATCAACAATGTTGGAGCCTTGAGTATTTGTATCAAGTACTTAGTGTAATTAATTTCCAGTTAATGGGATCCCCATGACACTCACAGTCAGCTGACTAACTTCTAGTATCCCGTGATGAGAAGGCCTTACCGATTTCTGCCCTACCCCTGGGTGCACCACTGCTTCAGGACTATGGCAAAACCCCACAGTGTGTACCTGAACTGGCCTCCAAGGACCCAGCCACACTGAAAGCCCATGAGAAGTCTTCTATACAAAAAACACTTGGCATGGTCTGATCTTAGAGAGAGCTGTAACTAGTAACAAGCTTTCCCAGCTACTATTTTTCATAGCAGCCAAAGCATCACTCCTTTCCTCTGAGACAGACTCACCATATTTGTTACTGTCATACAAGGTGGCAACCCAGAGGAGCACTGCAAGCCTGTCCCCTGAAGCAGGAGTTAAGCGCACAGCCCCTCGCAGCAGTCGAGATCAGTGCGAAAATCGTTCGCCTGCACCTTGAAAGGGGATTACTTCTCTGGACTGGTCCCAGTCAGCTCACACCTGGTTTGATCACTAAATGGAGCTGGCTCTCAGTCAGCAGGCTATTCAGTAACAACGCTGAGATTCTCAGAGGGCATTTTGGGCCCCAACCACCCTTGTTTGAGAAGCACCTGGAACACCTGCCTCCATACGTACAGCTGAGGCATTAGTCCCAGTGCAGCCTTGTCCTTAATATAATGCAATAGCTATTTCTTTCAGATTTAATTACATGGTCCCAGAGGTGAGAGAATAACCAGCTACTCCTCACACAAAAGAAACACAAAGTACTCTTTCCCATCACATCAACTCTGAAGGGCTCTTGGTCAAGACCAAGAAAGGAGGATTTTCCTCTTTTCTGCTTTTTTTTAAAAAAAAAAAAGTTAAAAAAAAAATCTCTACAAAGTCTTACAGAACCCCTGAAAATAACCCATGCAAGTTCCTCTCTTTTGCTCTCCCATATTCATGTCACAGTACCTGCCCCTTTATAGACAAGGAGCCCATTTGGTCCTCTGAAATCAATCATATCTCCAATCTTCATGCCATCTAGGTACTGGGACATCTTCCCACCTTCTGGAAACTTGGGATGCACATTTTTGTGGTAGACCTGTAAAAACAATGAACTGCATGCTCTCAACCAGTTGCTCTGCTGTCGACAGTATCACAAGCTCTGTAACACAATACTGCAGGTCTGAAATTTAGTATCTGAGAAAGAAATTGAGACAATTCTTTACTCTCAGTTAGCTGTTGTGCCTTGCAACAAGAAGCAGCCAAATAAGCAATGTACTGTCAGACACATGTTCCTGTCCTCTCTGCAAACAGCCAGGCTAAGAGGAATGGGTGGCAGGCAGATTACATACTGGTGTCCTCATTTTGCTGTTGCTCCAGCAGGTACCTTACATCACCCCATTTTTGTAATCACTCCTGAAAACAACACTGCTGCATCAGTTCTTGTAAGACTTTAGCCAGCTGGTATCTTTTTCACCTTTCAAAGTACATAATACCTATTAAGGAGCTAGCAATTCACCATACTTGGAACAGAGCAGCAAAAGAAGCCCAGATTTCTGCTCAAGGAAAAACTCTTCTAGAAAAGGCTTACAAAATCCACAAGTCCAGGGATCAAATCATCCTGCGTTCCAAACTGAAAGAATTTCCCTTGTTTCTGCATCCCATTTTCTTAATCAATAAATACATCAACAACTTCGGATGCTTACAGACATGTAATTGCAATCTCTGTAGCATCACCAAGAACAGCAGTTCTTACTGACTTGTTTTCTACTTACAGCTATTAGCATGTTAGTAGCAGCATCTGGAGGGAGAGTGCTCTTCATGTGTTAACAGATAAAAGATACTAGGGAAGCTTTTGCAGTAATGCCAGAGAAGTGACTCTTCTCCATCTACCCTACCTCTGCTACCTCTGTGACAGATACACAGGATACAACTAACTAATCAAGGACAATGTGAAATGAGTTCTTCTACATTTCACTAAAATGAAGTACTTCCTTTCCTTCCAGTTCACAATTTATCTGTATTAAAGGAAATTAAAATTTACCTTTATAATTAAATCAACATAACCTTTCATCTCATCACTGGAAACTGGGGTATAAGCTCGAATCACCAGATTACCATCGATTTTTGCAGAAAGGTAAACGTGCTGACCTAGGGAAAAAGAATAACAGTCTGATTATTTTTCAAGCCTGGTTTTGAACTTTCCTGGAGCACAAGACAAGAGAGAAAAGCAGGCATTGAAACCTGTTAAACACAAGCAATAACAGAGAAAATCTTTACCACATGAATGCTGTATAAATCTAGTCTCTTTTTTCAGAAAGTTTCTGGAACATGGGGTAAAACTGGAGAGCCAGCATGTTACAGAATCAATGCTAAAATATTAGGGAAGTCGGAAATCCATAGTAAAATAGTGCTATAGGAAGCATATTGCTCATTCTCAGGTGCTCTCTGTATTTTGGGTTCTGCTGTTCTCATGTTCATTAATAACGAAGTGAAAGGATGCACCAGTTCACACTGGTATTACATTTTGATAGCAGCAACCTCTCAGAGCAAACTTCCCAGCAATTCTGCACCAAGACATCAAGAGCACAGCTTTGGGTCACAGTCCTTATCTGTAACGCTGCAACTTCCACAGCATGGGACACTGCTGTCCACAAAGAGCTCTTTGCCCAACCTAATGCTCCAAGAGGCAACCTCCTGTTTCATTCTCCTGATTAAAAGAACTGAAGTTCCTTGCCAAGAGTAGGCTCCTCAGCCAGGCAGTGCTAAACTAGAGGGTTCTATGGAAAAATAAAAAGCAGGAACAGTGCTGGCAGAAAACACTTTAGCTTTAGCAAAATGATCCTGGTAGAAAGCAGAAGGCAGGAATCTCCCACAAAGTAATTTGGCCTGCACAGTTTCAAGATCTTACTCCTTAATTCTTAAGAATAAAGTCTGGATAAACACCAGCACTGCAGGGCACATCTCAATTCATTTCTTGTCTGCCTAGTAAATTATACTTTCCCATATATGCCAGAGGAGAATCTGGAGAAAGACGACTGTCCTTGACGGGCAGGATGAAAGGAGGACATGGTCACAGCATGGAATGGGAAAGACCCTGACACTTGCCATAGAGCAAGGGAAACTGCAAAACATAGTACAGCACAAACAGGGCTGCATCTGCCTCGTCTGCAGATCAAAAAAGGGAGACTTTCTCCTGCATAGATTACCATTAATTTGAGGTCCAAGGTTCAATGCCATCCCATCGGTTTTGCTGGGTACAGTAAAGCAGACTGTGCCAATCCTAGCCTGAATTGAACTTCATGCTACAGGAAGCAAGACAAAGTTGTACATCAAAGGTGAGTGCATGCATGGAGAAGGCTCTGAATATTGCAGCATTTTCTATATACAGTAGTTCTGTTTTCCCCTTCACTCTGCACAGAATAGTGACAAGTTTCCCAGGCAGAAAAGCTGTGCTCTCTCTCATCTACAACTGTACTTGTCAAAAGCACGAGGCCAGCTGACAATAAGCTGAGGACACCAGATGGAAGCAGAATGCAAATAAGAAACATGAAAGAGATTGACAGATACCATTCTGCCTATTTCCTGACTGTTGGTGAATGGCATCAGACATCCCAGTTTCACTGTTCTTGTCCCAAACTACACCACGCAATTTAAGAGACAGAACAAAGCACACACAAAACATGAGAATTACAATCCTTTGAGAAATCTGACACAGCAGCATTCAGATGAAGCTTTTAACTCCTTCCATTCCATTCTCAGTCAGAAGTCCAAGAACTAGGAGTACAATTATAAAACCTAAACCCTGAAATACTGGGAATGAAGTGCTTTCAGTACTTACCTACAGGTAATCCTAATGTATGATCTGGTGAAGGTAGCCCAAACCGGAATTTCTTAGTATCATGACTGATTTCCTAAAAAGATTGAGCAAATGGGATCAGAATGAGGACAACATCACCAGTGCTTTGAATTTCAAACTCTACTCAACACAGCAAGCTTGCTCCTTTTTAGCATGCAAGCCAAGTACTAGGAAAGGAAGCAGAGCGGCTTTGAAAAATAAAGTTTAAATAGCTAAGAAGGTTTAGAACCAAAGCCTTTTCCTGTTTAATTCCACAAGGGGTGACTTTTGTCTGGCTGCGCAATCCCTGCGGCACCTTCATATAAAGAAAAACTGGAGAGCCTCTATCGCCCAAGGCCAGCGAGCGCATTTCATAACTTGTGGCCAAAGATCAGGCAAGACAGGGCGTGCAGAAGCACAGGCTGTTAGTGTTACTCCTCACTGGTGCACGCTGCACAGAAGTCAATGGAGAAATATGGCTCTAAACTAGGATTTAAACATACAAAGAAGTGAATCCACCCTTCATTTGAAACAACCGTAACGCCGTAGTGTAGGCATAAATGCTTTTTAGGAATCCCAGGAAACACTGCAGCGTGGCTGCTGGAGTCAGAGCCGCCCCTTCAGGGCTCTGCGCCCTTCGCTGGCCCCAAAGACTGGGTCAGATCACGGCCGACCGCCCCTGGCCCCCACGTCCCCCACCCTTCCCCGGGCAAACAGACTGCCCACCACTCAGCCTCACCCCCCTCCCTGGGCCAACAGACCGACCGCACCTCAGTCCCTCTCCACCCCGGGCTGACAGACCGGCCGCCAGGCAGCGAGACGGCCGGCACGACCCCCCGCGGGGCCGGGACGCGAGAGGCCGCCCGGGCGCTCGGTCACCTCTTTGTCCACCAGCCGCAGAGGGTATTTAGCGAGCGGGTCCTGCAAGGTGACGAGGCTGCTCCCCCTCCGCCCTGTCCCTCTGAGCAGCAGCAACAGCAGAGCAGTCGCAGCTACCACGGCCACGGCGATGACCACTGGGGCGTCCTGTGAGGAGAAGGGCCGCCGGTCAGCGCAACAGCTCGCCACACGTGCACCCGGATCCCCGGCGGGGCTGCCCTGGGCCGCCACCCTCCCGACCCCCTCACCGCAAGAGCCTCCATGGCGGCTGCACACAGCTCCCCAGCCGACAGGCACAACTCGACCTGCGCCCTCCGCCCGCCACAGCTGCTCCGCCCCGGCCAGGCCCAGCCCCGCGGGGTGCCGCCTCCCGGTGCCCAGCCGCCGCGGACGCGTGGGGACCGCTGGCGTGAGGCGAGGCAGAGGCCGGGGTCGGGGCATTGCTGCACCCGTTGTGCAACGTCTGCTCCGCTCACAACCCGGGTGGAAACAGGGTACCTTGGGAATCGAATTCCCCTTTTAAGCGTCAATTTTGTAACGCTAAAGCATGATTAGAACTATGATTCCTAATTATCAGCATTTCACATGGCCTGTGCACAGACGTCACTGACAGACAGGCCGCACTGACCTGCGGGTCCAGCTGCCCAGCATGGGAGCATGGCACTTAGACCATGGGCCACTGGAAACTGGGCACAAAGCACTGGGGCAGAAACACACACAAAATCCAGTTGTCCAGGATGGACACTCACCAGTGATAGTCCTCTTCCTCCCCCAATTCTCATTGCCTTTATGTTCAGCAACAGAGAAGTGATGCAGGAGTTCTGGTCCAGACCCAGTTTGCCAGTCTGTCCTGTAAAGTAACAAAGTTCAAGTCCTCTATGCAGAAATGGCACATAACCTTATTCATAATCGAACAATAGATTTATAATCTAACAATAGTTCAGCGGTAAAGATGGCATCTTTCATACTCAAACATCCTCAGGTCTGCAATAGGTACAGACCTATGAAACACCATTAAAGCTGCACCGCTATCACAGGTAATGCAGTGCACCCAGAGAGTCACTGCTGATCTCTTGGCTTTGCATTTGTGACTTTCTCTGCAGGCATGTACAGTCTGTGCTGCAAAATACCAGGAAACGAGCAATAACCTAGGGAATCATGGAATCATAGAACATATAAGGTTGCAAGGGACCTTTAGAGGTCACCTAGTCCAACCCCCCTTCAGTAAGCAGGGACATCTTCACTAGATCAGGTCACTCAGGGCCCCATCAAGCCTGACCTTGAATATCTCCAGGGATGGGGCCCCCACTACCGCTCTGAGCAACCCGTTCCAGTGATCCACCACCCCAGTATTGAAGAACTTTTTCCTAAAAAGGAAAGGGGAAGCAAGAAAGCTGAGCTCCAGCTAATGTGACTTTGGAAATAATTTTTATTTTGTACTTTCTTCCCTATCCCTTGGGCCAAAATTTCACTTTTGACAAGCAGCAATGCCAAAGTATTTCATTTCAACGGACTTCAAATTCCTTTTTAAAAAACCCAAGAGATCTAAGTGTCATCATTCCTTCTAAAAAGTGTAGGACAGGCACAAGCTGTTGGCAACAGACACGAAAGCCAATTAAAAGAAAGCACAAGACCTTGAAGACCAAGCCCATGCCACAAGTTTCAAAATAGTTTACCTAAAACAAAAGCATGTCCCTATCACACAGGCCCATCTTTGTCAAGAGAAAGAAAATAAAGTGATCAAACCCATGGGGAAGGAAGACCAGGAATGTCAGGGTGTCCCAAGCTGTAGGTGGTGGTACAAGGATTCAATTTGATTACTTTTTTAAATGTTTGTATTTTATGTGACTTCTAAAAAGACTGAAAGAAACATACTTTCAGTCTCCTGTGCTACTAAAGACTGACTATGGAAGACCAGAGAATTAATACCCAACCACATTTTTTTTAACACTAACTTTTCCTCATCTAACTTCAAAGGCAGAAGAATCGCTACCAAAATGCTACATATTACAGCTCCATTCCTGAAGAAAAATAACTCCCTGCATCGATGTCACACAGAGACACAGTCCTCAGAGTATTGTAACCCAGCCCAGGGCTGCCAAGCTGAACTACCCACTCTCCATGACAGAAAAGTTATATTCTCCCAGCAAGGTGCCATGACTTCTTTTTTTCTGATGATATAGTAATGGTACAGCTTGCAACTGTTAACACATTTTGTTTTCATCAATAATCTACAATATACTCATGGCAAAAGGCTCAAAACTCAAGGAGAATAAAGCAGAACAAAAATAGTAGAGATAAGAAACACTCAGATCTCTCATTCCTATTTATCCTTCAGGATAAATTCTGACAAAGTGAAGAATGAACAGGAGTTTATTCTATTCTTTTACGAATTTTCAAGACAGGACTTTGTCTACTTTACTATAACTAATAATACCACAGCTATGCAATTACCAGTGGTTCTCCGAATTGTACTTCCCTCAAGAAGGTAAGAGGTTTTGTGGAGTTTGAGAAATATTCAGAGGTTTTTCTTGTTTTCTGTATTAACTATTCCTATTGCTCCTTCAATTTTTGCTGATTATTTTATTTTCTTTTGTGCCAAAGGCAGGAGTTTGCTCTACATAAAACGGAAAGAAAAAAAAATCAACAAGTATTAAACCTAATTCTTCCTCTCATTAACTTGTTTTATGCTGACATAGCATCCACAGTTCTTCTGGCATCACTGCTCAATTCACTCTTGAAAGTATGCAAAGAGCCAAGCCTGGTCACTTCAGATGAATAAATAAGTCTTTCTCTGCATCCCATACACAACAGTAAATGGATTCCAAAATGTGAATAAAAACTGCCCTTGTGCCACTCATCCTCAAAACAAGTCAAAGGACAAAAGGGCAGGGGAAAAGAGAAGAAAAACAGGAAGACTGCATGAGAATATAGTTCTACAGTACAATCTGAATACTATGACTGCCAGATCCTTTTGGGCAGGCCCAATCTGGAAAGTGAGAGTGTCAGGAAATACATGGCATGCATACCTCCACCAGGCAGAGTAGATCTAAGGAAGGATATGATGCTGCTGTGCAGTCGCTCCTCCAGCTTCATCCAGGAGATCACAGGAGCAAGCAACCAAGAACAGTAGGATGCAGTAAACCACTAGGCTGAAAAGAATCTATATGGCCAGAACCCAGATTTCATACAACAATGGCTTCCTCTTCTGAACTGCTGCCACACATGCATTAGCAACAGATACATACTTCCTATTTTCTGATGAAGATCTTCCCTTTCCAACAATTGACAAAAATGCTGTAATAGCCACTCCTGGAAGAGCTACCTAGGTGCATCATTGGTGACGTAGTGGGACTCCCAGCATGCCCATGCACACATGTGGAGTAGGACTACTGTTCCAGAGCTGAGCAGGAGAACTTACGGTCACAGGCGCTCACGTTAACCAAAGGTCAGAACAGGATATTTTTGGACACAGACTTTGTTTCTAAATATTTAGCACAGTGCCAATGAACAATGCAATGAACCTTCATTTCTTTCCATATAAGGTCACAAAGAAGCTATTTTTATTTACATGCCAACAGAAGAAGGTTTATAACCAGATTTTAAGGGAATTTTTTTTTTAAGGAACCTAAGCTTACCTCAGTACTTAGGTCAGCTACTAGTATCCTACCTTTTGACTGTAGGGTTCAAAAAAGCCTCATGTAACTCTTAAGAATTACAGTGGTTTTCATATTAATTTTATAAAAACTAAAATACAATTCCATTGCATGAGTTCTGTTGAAACTAATTTTTAATTTTGTTTTAAATCAGCTTTCTTTTGCATCACAAAACAATTCACATCATTGCTAAAAGATACTGACAGCTTACAATAGATACAACAAACAAAAGCAAAACTAGACTACTTGTAAAACTGTATTAGGAGAAACACAAAGTCAACATCATTTAGTCAAGCAAAAAGTAAGTACCTTAACAATCAAATCAAACAAATAATTTAAGATAGCATTCCTGATATATAAAAGGAATTTTTAAAGTGATACCAATTTATCTGCATAAAACCACTACACCAAATAGGGCTAGTACAGCTGGCACCTGTACTTCTCCCATACCTTTCTGTTTTTCTGAACACACCTATTGATATCTTTGCATTAGATTAATAAGCAGATAACAACTTTACAGGTCTTTTAAAGTCATCTTGTCCCTGTTAAACAAAATAGAATCATGACCAAGTGATTAGATGCATTTGCTCCAAGCATAGTTAAACCAATATTGTTAGCCAACAGCAACTTCCATCATAGCTGAACAATAACTGACTTTTGTAATGAAGAACTGCAAAGGATATTATCCCTCCACTGCTTTCCAAAACTCTCTTCAAGGAGCTTATCAATGACAGAACAAGCATCCTCTGGTCAATAACACAGCTGTGCCTAACACTTAATCTGAATTTTTCAATAGTCCCTCCACCATGAAGAATTGCTACACGTTATTTTGTGGGCTTGTGCCTAAAACTTTACATTGGAGAGAAAAAACTGGTGAAAAATGTTTACTGTGTTCCCTTGGGAATAAAGGTAGATTTATTTTTTTCCCCAGCTGCAGAATAAAATTGCATCTGTAAAAGAATCCGAAGTTCTAAGCTAACATAATCCAAAAAGTAGGGTTACTGGTACCAAACACAAATATGGGAAACACATCTCAAGATTTTTGCCATTAATAGCAACAGAAACAAAATGAGATCTTTCACTTCCTTTCCAGTTCTTTTTCCAGACCACCAAGTCAAAACCACTTGTGTTACCTACTGTGCTGTCACGCTGATCTAGTTATGAAACACTAACACTGTGCACAGAGCAGGCTGCAAAGCCAATTGGAGCCTGCCATCACATTTTCTTACGTAAGCAGCCATTTGGTCATTAAGCAAACTGTGATTAACAAGTAAATGTACTCAGTTTGAAGTGTGTGGATTACACGGTACCACTTTAATATGTATAGTTTAATTAGGATAGCTGTCAGTTCTTAGGTGGCACTAAAGGCCCTGGGCCTGTAACACTTGTCTTTTCAAACGCTTCTATCTCTTTAAACAACATGGAGTTTGTTAAAATAGGAATGACTATATTAAAAATACCCTTTTCCCAGCAACTGGATTGATTGACATTGCTAATGACTAGGCACTGTTCTACTGCTGCCATTCACCCTCTCAGAGCCAGAGGTAACTTCTCATTGACCTTAACAGAACGATGACTGACTGCCCTTCAGCTGTTTTTCAGCAGCATTTAATTTCACCTATTTCCACAGTATTTTATGCTCTCCAGTACTACATTCAAGGATGCGCTTAGCACGTGGTGTTCTTTACCTCTCTTTCCTTCTAATACAGATTAAGAGGTGTCAGAAGCCTGCAAGTAACTTGTGTCTACCCCAAGCACACGTGTGTAAGGCCAAAGTCTCAATTCCAGTAAATCACTTTCCTGTGTAAATTCACAAGGGTATCAGCTACTTTGGTGCAGAGATTCCAATCCTGAACTAACACTAATTTTGCTTTCAGTGATATTTGTGCTTTGGAAATGTTTTATAAGACGGTCCATCAGAACTGCTCTTTTGACAGTCACACCATGAAAATGGGGAGATCTACAAAAAGGAGAAAAAAACAACAGGGTAAACTTCTCAACACAAATCAGCTGTCATCATGTGTCAGTTCATGCCTCCCTGCCTCCTCCCAACCCTGAGAAATGAGGCAGCAGAGCAGCAGCAACAAGAGAAGTACAATAAAAAGGGTAATAATACAACCAGTAGAAGCAAGATTTTCAGTAGCGACTACTGATTTAGATTCATGTATTTCTGGGCATTCAGCTTGTGTATTTTAAACAGCCATGACTTAAGGAAGTGCTGGACACCCAAACATAAATGTGGTATCCTGGAAAAGGCCTCAAAGCATCTAGCAAATAGCAGAAAGATTCATTTAATTGTTTTAACTTTCATACCTACCACTACTATTAACACTCTTCTTGATCCAGTCAACAAACACACCAACGTTTGTGTATACTCCTGGGTAGCTTTTCTTTCCACAGCCCAAGCCCCAGCTAGTAATTCCATGAAGGGTGTAAAATCCCAAGTTATCTTCTGAAGGGCAAACTAACGGGCCACCTGAATCTCCCTGCACAAGGACAAAGGAATCTTGTTATGAGCTAACATCACTCCCTATGTTTCTAAAGCATCGGCTCAGCTATGAGAAGCCTGAGTTGCTCACATGTTTGGAGGTTTCTTTCTAAAAGTCAGAGAATGAAATAACCTTTGTTCAAGGGAAGTACCTCTGTTTGCAATACGAGTAATTAAAATCATACTATTAAGGAGTTTTTTTGCTATATATCATCTTCAGCTTGATTGCAAGAAAACAGCTCTTAGTGAGGTTTTAATACTCCCCTTTTCAGAACCCATCTACCCACACTCCAAGGGTTAGAAGAAAAAGGTAATGTGTGCAACTTACTGTGCATGAGTCCTTGCCTTCTTCCAGAGGGAATCCAGCACAGATCATCTTCTGGGTCACTTTACTGGGAAGATTTACATAATAGCTCTGACATGTGTCAAGCACCAGGATGGGGACTTCCAGCTGATGCAATTTTTTCCCCTTTCCTCTGTCTTGAAGTAAAAGAC
The DNA here is from genome assembly GCA_013400835.1 of Zapornia atra. Classification (NCBI taxonomy): domain Eukaryota; kingdom Metazoa; phylum Chordata; class Aves; order Gruiformes; family Rallidae; genus Zapornia; species Zapornia atra. The sequence continues at coordinate 40,116 of VZTU01010800.1, forward strand.
ATCTCAGAAACCAGTAGAGGCAGGAAATACTCTTCCCCTGCTCAGTCTCAATCTAAATTATCTGACTTCTTTCCCCCAACCCATTTCCCTGCACATCTACCTGAGCTTAAAAAAGTGACAACTTTTTAACAAGTCTGTTCTCTAGGAACTCATGTATAGACAGAATGACTCTTACAACACAGAACACACGATTTGAAACACAGCTACAGCATGCTCTACCTCCAAAATGGCAGAGTCTGCATACCTTCTTCATGTGCACCCCATCCTGTGACAACGCACACCCTCGAGGGCTGAACCACCTCCTCCTTGGCAGGCAGGCACACTGGGCGCACGTAGTCGTTGAATTCCAAGGGCTCAGCCAGTTGCAGTAAGGCGATATCAGAGTCCATAGTTGTCTTGTTAAAACTTGGATGTATAATATACTGCTTTATTGACCTTTTCTAGGGAAAACAAGGACATTAGCATTTTCTGAATGACTAAGGAATTTGATTTTTTTAAGTAACTTTGGTTTTATAAATTTTTTAGGGTATATGTGAGATGCCTTAAGAGGAAGAAACATTTAGAAGCAGCTGATCAAGTCAACAGCTTTCTTATATTAACAGGTGAAGATTGTGCCTCTTGGATATGGATTAGGGAACACTCAGGAAATCCCATCTAGCAAGTCTAGGAAGAGGGTCTTGGAAAAACATTTGTCCAGCCTGAGCAAGGTAGAAAGTTGTGCCACAGTTACTTCTGTCTTGGAAACAGTGACTAGGGAAGTTAGAGACAATACACTCTTCACGCCTCCTCCACGATACTGAGCTTGGAGTTCATTACTGGTGAAGTCACGGGTCTGTGTTGATACAGAAGTTGATACAACTTCTCTGACAGTCACACAAAAGCTGTTGCATAAATGCAGATTAAGGTCAGCATGCAGGCTGTTTGATTGCTGCATCGCAAACAATTTGGCAGATGCTTTTACATTAAAAACTATTTTGTAAGCTTGAAATTATTTTATTATTCAGCAGAACTTACAGTACCTGTCTGTATTCTTGGTCTGTAAGATCATGAAGTCCTGTTACCACCATCCATAAGCCTCTGTATAGTTCCCTTAAAAAAAAAAAAAAGGTAAGTACATTCTCAGGTCAGTATAACAGCATTCTTGAAGCCTGTGACTCTCAAAAGCTGTCCCACCCAAAAGAGACACTAGGGCCCTACATAGGAAATCTTCCTATTGACTTCTAGAGAGCATGAAACATTCTCAGGATGAAGCAGTGGGACCTCTCAAACATGCAGCCAACAAGAGAACTGTCATTTTTATAAACACTGAGAATGCTTGATGTAGAACACAAGGTGTGCATGGTCCACAGCATCCAGGGACAGTGCTGGTTCCAATCTTCTTAATGAAAAAAATGGATGACTTTAAAACATAACTACCCACCAAATGATACAAAGAAATGCAACAGAAACACTTATTTTCATCCTTTGGTTTCTTAACCAGACCTTCTCATTCCCTGAAAACCTGATGAAATCAGTTATGTAGAATCATTTATGCATGTACACAAATTCTGATGTGATGGCAGCATGCAACAGAGAATTCCTCCTTAATACAGCATGTAAAGCAGTGCCTTCAGCACAGCACAAGTAACATTTAGAAACTTAGATGCCAAATTACAAAATTCAAAACAGCACTTGCATTTCAGATCCCCAGAGTTTTGAGGGGATGACAAAGAGAATCAAAGACATGGGGAATATAGATATCTAGGCAACTTTGGCATTCAGGGCTTTTACAAGCTTACCCTCATTTTCACGTAATTGCAACTTTATTTGGTAACAGGCCAGAACAATTAATTATCAACAATCCTGGGAGAATTAAAAAATATTTTGATGGCCCTAGGTATGTGAATTTTAAATTAACATATTTTTGATTAATTTGAAATTCAAAACAGTCAGATAGTGTTTAGTCTAAAAGACTAATAACTGAATTGCATTTTAGAAAGTATTTTCAAGACTCTGAAAGTCACACAGATTTTTTTGCTCCTCTCAATACATGGGAATTTTCCTGTCTTTAATCTGGTTTAACAGATTGATAGGTTCTTAATAATGGAATGCCATCCACTCTGTGCACAAGAGCCTCCTGTATAACCTCCAAAATGTATGTAAATTCAGTGATTTTTAATAGGTTGATTCTACCTGGATGAAAGCATGCTCTGTAAATGACCCAAAACCAAAGAAGTTACCTAAGAGTAAGTGATGGATGACAAGGACTTAATATCTTGTCATCCCTTCTGAAAACTGATCTGAATGAAAACTAAGCCTACAGAAGTAGGCTACGTATGTCGTAAGGAGCCACTGTGATCCTAGTACATACACATGAGGCAAGAGTGCTACGCCAACATGACCTGCAAGCAGGTGCCAGCCACCCCAGGCAGAACCACCACACTGCAGAGATGCAAGGGAAGGATTAATTCCAGTGTACTTACTTAGAATTAAAGCAGTGAGCAGCGGTGACAATCCATTCTTTGGTAAGAACTGCTCCTCCACAGATATGCTCATCTGTAATTTGTACACTGACCTGCCAAGGCCATGAGTACGGTACAGCCTCTTCACCTCCAATTATCCTACTGAAGATGAACCTTGGCTGATTTGAAGGCATTCCACAAACATAATCTAAAACAGAAAGCACTGATGTCTCAAGAAGTCTTCAGAGATTATGATTTGCAGAAGCAAAGAACAGACCATTTAAGAGCTGCCCCACAGCTTCTCAAGCTTTTTCTCTCCTCTTTTTCACTCAATCTTTCAACTTCCCTCATTACAAATGATCCAAACATTTAGAGGTAGCATGAGGAAATGACCTTGGTAAAAACAGAGCTTCCCCAATATGGAAAGCATCTGCTTACCTTCAAAAGTTTTAACCTCAAACCTGCAATGAATATGGACTAATCCCATTCTCTATAAAGTACTACAGGAAAAAAGGGAAGTTCTAAAATTCTGGTTATTATTTTCAACTACCTTCTACTCCTTGCAATTATTTTCACCAAAGCAGATAGGTGTAAGTGGACATACAAGCTGAAATAGTGTCATTGCATTGTGTAAATGACTTAAAATGCAGGAAACAAGAAAAACAATGTTCTTCTATTTTAAAGCCAAAGCACTGAAGTGTTACTATTCGTCTCTTTATTCCTCAAAATATCTTAATGAAATATTCTGAGACAACCAATCAATTAAATATTTGGAAAAAATACCATTTAAATTATAGTCCAAAAGGTACTCCCTATTCCCAGGAAGAAAATACAACTCAGGTTGGCTTACCTGTTGTAACCAGTGCTTCTTTAGTCATATCCATCTCTTCAATTTCTTCTTCACTAGCTGAATCCAAAGTATCTAAATCTAGCAAATGAAAACGGCCAATGTGTTAGCAGGCTGTCTTGAGTGTTATTTTTATTACAAAATCATTTTTATTTCTTTTATTATCATTTTTGTAGAAGGAATAGGTTTCTACAGTGGGGATCTATGCAATTACATCTCCACAGGGCAGTAAAGTGCCATCTGAAATGCACCAAAATACTCTTACACAAAACAAAACTCTCCAGTTTCGATAGATTCATTGTTTCTCTTCATCCACTCAATAGGCCCTTTGTTTAATGTCTCACTGGGTTTCCAATACATTTTTTCACTGAAACAATTTATGGGATGAAAACCTCCTACTGCAAAATAATTCTGAACAGTCAGATTCACTGAAGAGCCCTCTTTGCTGCCCCAAAGGGGCAGTTTCCCAAGTTACTTCTATTACCTCTTACATGAACAAAAGAGATTGTAGCTCTGAATCCTCCAAAGGTCTCTGTTTCATCAGAGTGAAAGACAACCAGCATCACAGCCAAAGAGCTTAGAACAGGTGCTGGCAGGGCAAATCCACAAGACTTAGCTAGAGATGAGAAAGGAAAGGCTCACTGCAGATTAATATGTATTTTTTTCATCCTTATCTCTTTCAACAGTGGGTACTCAATATTCCATGCATTCTAGATCTCAGACAAGGATAAAAGATAGCTATGCACAAGAGAGGAGTACAGATAAGCCAACTGAGGCTAAAAGACCGTTCTGTAATTACCGCCCTTGTTCAGTAATTATCTCATGAGGACAAGGAAACTTGTACATTATTTCACAAGAGACTATTGCAGCACTCATGCTCATAGGTTGTCATTACATATAGAACACCCTGGAAACTTGATTTCCCCTTGTTGTGTTTCAGCACTAGCATCTGCTAGCACTAATCTAAGCACCAGCATTGGCAAAGGCTGAAAACAGTTGCCTGAAACAGGTCTTCCTCTCATTCAGTGTAAGCCAGGGGAATCTCCAGCAAGGTGGCAAGGATTACATGAATGCTCATCTGGAGTGAAGAACAAACAGCCTCTGAAAAGGAGACCTCGTGGGTGCTTTCCATGTCTGATCATTATTATAAAAATATCATGTTATGCCCTTTTCTTCATTTATGTAATTTCAGAACTGCATTTCACATAGAACTGAAATACATGAATCTCTTCTGTTCAATGTGGTTTTGCCTCTGTAAGCAGAACAAAAGCAGCAACACCTGGATGTGTTTTTCAAGGTACTGAAACTAGAACCTATAACATCACCTGAGACTCTAGAGGTCAGCTCTACACTGTAAAACAGGGCTAGGAAAGTCATAAAAGAAATAGGTCACCCCGAAAGTATGTAAAAAATAAAAAGTCAAACCAATTTCCTCCTCTTTTCCCACATCTTCATACACAGTCACAGCATCGTAAGAGCAATCTTCACTCTCCTCTAGTTCAAAAGAATCATATGTAAGCTTTGAATAGAAAAAATGAACAAGTGAGCCTTATTAAATTCACAAAGAAAAATTCAAATGTCTGTAAGAGAGTCTTCAGCATCCTCAATGATTCCTTTGGGGCTTGGTTTCTGTGAGAGGTCTGAATGTCATAGGTGATCCACATTAGGGTAGCTAGAAGAATCTGTCATGATAAAATGTAAACTGGGAAATCCTATTCTACTGTGTAACCTAAAGGAGAGATCAAAACCTATCTGAATTTTGGGATGAAAAGTGATTTCTGTTAACTGCATCCAGCAACATTATTCAAGTTTATGTTATTTGATGCTGCTGTGTAACACTTAGCTGTGTAACATTAACTAAACGGTGCCCACTTGCATTCAGTGGACACAAGAAGGGCTCATATCATACCTTGATTACATGGTCCTCTGGTGCACAAATAATCCACTGACAGTGGGCCGCATTGCTGTAGTGCTCTGGATAGTGCATACTTTGTAACATTCCTTCTTCAAAAAGGACTGCTAAGGACTCACAGCCAGAATCTGTAAGTGCAGGAAAACAAAAATGGAGGCATGTGATTTCCTGTTAAATCCTTCACACACACAAAATTAAATCTAGAAAAACTCTTGTGGTGCTTTCACACAGCTGACAAAGGGAATAGGAGAAGAGCAGGAAGTCAAACCCTTCAGCATGAAAAAGATGCAAAGAAAACATTTCATCTGTTCCCAGGCAGAAGAGCAATTAAACCCACAACTATAGCGTTCCCTTTTGACTACAGGTAGTGCACTGGCAGGCACAGGTGCCTGTGTGGGGTGATATGAGAGCAGGACATGGCAAGTCAGAAGGATATCTGCCAGCATTCTTTGGAAATGAGAATGGAGAGATAAAATGCAACCAGCAGATATGCATTCCTGAGGGACTATGCAGTGGCAAGGCCCCTCCGAGGGGATTCCTCCCTACACTCTGCTATTGCGCTCTGCAAAGGAAAGAAGCTAGATGGAAAAGCTGCAGAAACAGGAACAACGGGTGTCTAACTGGATTGCCTAGACTCAGCAGCCAGCCATTGGGCCTGCTTCCCAGTGATAGTGAACTGCTCTGCACAGCAAAATGAAAAGCAATTCCCATATATATGTATATATGAGTATTAGCTGGTTCCCTTAGGGCCTCTCCAGGAAAGCATGCTTGGGATTAGCAAGCAGTTTCCATATGGAAACTCTGCTCATTTGCTCAATTATATTAATTAAACATCTGTTCAATCTTATTAATTAAATCTTAAAATGTTCTAGCAGTAGAGAAGGAAATGAGATCTTGTTTAAAGTGAATGGAGAAGAGGCAAAGTTAAAGGAGAGCTTCTCTCACCAGGATCTATCCTGTCTCTTACGCAGCCCAGTTTCTTCATAATGTCACACAGCTACATAAACACACTTCCCTTGTTCATAACATCATCCACATAGAAAATTCAGAGGAGCTTCCTCTAATTTATTTTCTCCTGAAAACATTTTTCAGGCTACCACCCATGACTGCAGACAGGTATATTACTAGATTTAGGCTTACCAGGAAGAGTATCTGGTGTAAGAGCTTTGTAAGTCATGGAAAAACCAGTTCCATAATCCTTGTTGTCAGAAACAAATTTCAGCCTTATACTATTGGAGCCAATTAAAATAGGTAATGGAAGATCTTCTCCACAGAACTTCCCTGAAATAATATATTAGAGAATAATCACCATTTAAAGTCTTCAGTCACTTGAGAATACTTGCATGAACCATATTAAGTACTTGGATATACAAATTTAAAGTTGAAAAGAAAATGATCTATCCATTCTTTTCTATTTTCTACCAATACATTAGCACAAATAAAAGACACACACTATTAAAATATTGAAAATATGCTGACACAGCTCCCTACTGGGCATTTGGCATTTCTTTCCCTTCCCACCATCCTTGTCTTTTATTTTAGATCATGTCACAATGTATTCATTGCAAACACACAAGCAAAAATACTCACCTGCAATGTCCTCACTGGGTGTACTTGCCATTAAAATGAACGAGTGCCCTGACAATTTATTTCAGGGAGTAAGGCTACAGCAACTCACCAACAAGTCTGTCGTCTTTTGAATAGACTGATAAAGAATCATAGTCACAAAATGTTTCTGGCTCTATATCAAAGTGAGAAAAACGAAGCAATATGTGATTCCCTTCCAGTACAGAGAGAGTCCAAATGCACAGTCTGGAACAACAAATTAGTTCCTGTTCACAAAGCTGGAACAGAGAAATAAAAAACCAAAACCACCTGTACCAGGAGTAGTTTCTGGGGAAAGACTGTTTCGTCCACTTACTGCTGGTTTTGATAGAACTCTCTGCTACTTCCAGGAAAATGTAATTCTCCTTCACTGTAGGGGAGTTTGCCATCCTGAATGTCACAAAATGCTGCAGTGTAGAGTTAAAACAAAACAGGAGGAATCAGGTTACACATAGGCAATCATCTGTTACACCAAAAAACTCAAACATCCAGAGAATATTGCAAGACTCAAGATTTCTCATTTGCACCTTGTTTCTGCTGGTAGATCTATCTTCTCTCTTGTATTTGGAATTATGGTGAGTCAGTTTTAAAACCCACATAATTTGGGAGGAAAAATGAAGCACTGCCAGCGTGCTATTGTATTTTATTGGAAAAATGGCAGTGCTTGCTTTTTACCTTAAAGAAACTATTTGTTAAATGAGGATTTCAGTCTAAATGTTTTTCCAGGGAGGAAAAATACATACCTCAGCACCTAAGTGTTTGTTGCAGCCCACTTGTAATAACATCCTTATCTATGTTACAGCAGAAGATTTTTGCAACAGTGCAAATAGGGTATTAAAGACACTTTAAGAGAAGCAGAAGCTTTCCTCTTGAGGTAAGTGACACTAGAACCACAATTACTTACAAAAATTACCTTCTCTTGCCTTTCCTTCTCCTTGCAAGGTAAAGCAGTAAGATACCAACAATTACGTATATGAAAACACACTTAAGGAGTCACGTACTTAAAAGATCTTACCTGAAGGTAGAAAGACCAGTAACAAATTTTGAGAAGACACAACACTTCAATACCCAATTTGCACCAGCCACTGCAGGTCTACACAAACTGATTGTGTGCCCAAGCTTGTGTACTCTCTGAGAAATCCTACTCTGGATTACTGAAATTACAATGTTAAGATCTAGTTCACAGGAGTTGTTTCTAGTATCTCTATGTGAACTTGTACCTAGATGAACCGAGTGTCCAAGAACACCACAAACTGTTGGCAGAATCAAAGACTTAAAGTATAAAACATATTATGTTCAGGGCTGGGTTTTTTGCCTTTTACTCAGACAGACAAGTAGATTCATCATAGACCTCACAAAAGTACTGCTAATTTACCTCATACTTTCTATATAGAACTTATTTTTTTATACAGAATCAATTTCACTAACTAGATTTCATGTACTGCTTGAGGTTCTGTTCTACATTTTCCCCATTAACTTTATTAGCATTTCAATAAAAATATGGCTTTTAGCTGTCCTAAGGAAAATCCCTTTCTGAAGTCATCAGTACACAAGTACAATGCTACGTAAGTAATTTTTTTACAGAACCAGAGGGGAAAAAAGGATATGTTTAAAATATATATTTAAATGTGCTTTTGTGAGTCAAGTTTCTTCCTTTGTAGAATATACATCAGACTATTTTGGGGGGGGTGAGTTTATGTTCTAAGACATATAGAAGATACAGAAAAAAATACTGTACTCACCTGTGGAACTTTTCATTTTCAGATCTAAAAAAGCAGAGATAAGGAAGGATGTGGAAAAAGAAGAATAAGTTACTGTAGTTTTGTATTTACAATGTAGGTTTTATTTTTATCTGTGTGAAATGGTAATTTTATACAGGTAGCACTAAGGCAAAATCAAATACTTATAGGGGACATATTGCGTATGATAAATTAGCTTGGAATTAAAATTGGAAGTTCAGGGAATGCTGACTTTGGAATAAACAATTCTGGAGCAGGCACTTCAAGAATTAATCATACATTGAGAGGCCCCTGCACAGTACTCTCCCTCTACATGTTCAGTAAATACTGTACTTTTTAGGTAAGCGTAGCAGAATCCAGCTGCTAGCATTACATCAGGGACACAGGGACAGTAAGCCTGACAGCAATTGCAGTTAAGGTCTCCTGCACCAGTGTGACAGTACAAAAGGGTGAGCGAGCAAAACCTAGTGCAATGCAACTGAGAATTGTGTTTTCATTTTACCTGCCAGAGTGCTGTTTCTGTTCACTGGAGCCAACAAACTTTAATTACCACTATAGCTAATCATATTAATTTTTCCTGATAATAAAAACGGGGCAGCTAGTAACTTAATCACTTAATTATTTTTTTTTAATGAAAAAGAAAACATTTTTCAGAAGTTAAACCCTTGTCATTTTTTCTCTGACATTATGGTTTCTTTTATCAGTCACCAGTTGAAGCTGGTTTAAGAATGGGAAATTTCTTTTCCTTGCAATTGTTTTTCTTATCACTGAAGAGTAAAACCTCAGTTTTTCAGTTCTTTCAACACAATCTTTAGTGCTTTTTAATGAAAACAGCCAAAACTGGAAGAAAATATTAATTGTTTCTTAATGCTCTGAATGAAGTTCACCCTGGAGAGACTGTCATTTATACCTCCAGCTCTAAGTCTTTGGAAGGGATGGATAATTTTCATGCTGTACCCCTGCACAGAGGGCATATGCAGCCTTTTGTGCATCCTAAGCAAAACCACGTCCAAGACCATCATTTTCCCCCACATAGATAAAAGAACCATCCTTAAAGGTTTGGGTTTTTTTTTAAAAAAAATCAATATATATTTATATACACACACATATATAGTCCCTGTAGAAGGTAAAGTAGAAGAGAAACAAGCATGTACAATGCTCTCAGTTTGGTGCTAGCAATTGTAAGCATTGTGAATGCCACAGTGCTTTGCCAGGAAAAGTGGGAAAAATACACATATTGTATCTTGAAGGAGATAAAATTAAATGAAATACTATTATGAGACAGAAGAGTGAGGGACACATTACTGTGGAGACTTAATACCAGCACTCATGTTCTCTTGAATCCAGGAAAGCACCACGCTGAGGTCTGTGAATATTCCTGGAGATCCTCTTTCATGATGTTTCTTCTTCTCATTACTTATCCAGCCACGAGCACATCCCATCCCCCAGGAGACCACACCAGCCAGAGTCCAGGCACCGTGTTTACGTCGGCACAAAAGAGGGCCTCCTGAGTCTCCCTGTAAAAAGATAAAGTAAAAGCTCACAACCCACAGCTTTCAAAAGTGCACGCATACCACTGAGAAAGCCTTGAAGAGTTTACTCAATTGTCTTTGGTGCCATAGCAACAGGCCTGTAATGTGGGGGCTAATAATCAAAAGAAGAAAAAAAAAACCCAAAAACCAAAAAACCCCAAAACTGTGAAGGAAGACACTTTCTTACTGTGTTAGTAAGGATAGTGAAGAGGGATACACACAGACTAATTCCCTCCTGGGTGCACATCTGCGGTGTTTCAGCATGAAAAATGGGGTGAGGAGTTTCCCTTCCCCCTCCATGTCAAGGAACAATCATTCAACCTTTATCTCTCTTCCATTCCTTCCTGGAATCCAAGGCAATGCTTTCCACCTTCCTCCTTAGGATGTTAGCAACATTAACTACTTAATTTATCAAGTGTTCTGAAGCCCTAAGTGTAATTGCACTGGGATATATTGCAAAAGTGCTCTCAGGAACCTGTCATGCAAGTCATACAATAATTAAAAAGGAATCATGCAATTAAGTGTGCTGTCCCATACAGAACCTTGAAAAAAGTTATAAATCAAAATCAATACCCTCCAAATACTGCATTTTTATTAACTTGGGCACACAGAGCCTTGAGCTGCTAAGAAACACTCGTAAGTACACAAGCCCCTCTGCTCATCTGACCTGGCAGGCATCTTTTCCTCCATCTGGAAATCCAGCACACATTATAGTGTCACCTTGGATAGGCTTCTTTAAAGTTGACAATGCTCTTGAACACTCCTTACTGTTTAGGATTGGTAGATTGACCTCATATAAAACCTGGGGGAGGACTCCATCTGAAATACAAAATAAATCGTTCATAAGAAATGCTGAAAGGTGAACTTAATGTCACTGCTAATGCACCAAAAAAAGAGAGTTGTAAATTTGCTGTCAGTCATTGTATGGTTGCATAAGCATCCAGTTTTGTGTACATAAGCAGTTTACTTGAATAAATGTCAAAATGTTTCAAAACTGAAATACAGGTGTGTGTATATACATATAACGATCCATTTTGAGGTAATTCACAAGTAGGCACAGAAGCTAGCAGAGATCCCACTTTGAGATGACAATTCTTATGGGTAGTTGATGGTTTCTTCTGGTATATGACCAATGGAATCAAGATCTTACCTTCAGAAATACAACACTGAAAAACCTGAATGTCAAAGAGCAATTTGAGTGGCTTACTCTCATTTAAACGGCCCCAACCACAAGTAGTGCAGATATATCCTGCTTCAAACTTTTCACCTGGATCAGGAAGGCATGCTGGCAAAACTGATGAACCTGTCACACACAGACGTTAATTTTATTAGTAAGTGTTTGAAAGAACAAGAAGCAGCTTCCTTTCTCATCTTTTCAAACTAGAAAATTATTGTTATTTTTGTGGCATCTGAAAAATTAATCTGGCATTTGACAATTCATCTGCACCTCAGCTTTGCAGTTTTGGACTAGCAAGAAAGCCAGAGGCACCACAATGTCCAGCCCAGTCTGCTTAAACTTAGCTGCTATCGTGATCCAAACTTCCATTAGAAAAAGTACCTGCTCACCTCTGTGGTGTCAAAGAAAGAGCAACCTAATGATGTGAGCTGGAGCCTTCAGAAAAGCAGTGTCAGGCAGACTCTCCTGTGCACCTCAGTAAAACTGAGGTGACGTTGCCTTCCATAAAACCCGACTGTAAGTCAGTGTACAGGTGAGAAACAGCTAGCTCACAGGCCAGAAAACAGGGCAGTAACAGCTGTCCTCCCCTTCCCCATCCCACCCCTAAATGGACCACTTCACACTACTAAAGATAATCCCATGTTCCTTTCTGCAGAAAGGGAAAAGCGGGCAAGTAGTAGCAGAGAACTGAGTAGGGTACAGACAGCGCTGAAGTATGCTCTGAGCTCTGCTCTGCCTTTGACCAGCTTTCCTGTTCAGAGACAGAAATCTCCACCCACACCACAGAGAAATGAAAGCACCTGTTTTGTCAAATTTGAATCTTCTACATACGAAAAACAATACCTTTTTCTTAAAGGGAGTCTGAAGACCATTTAATTAAACAGATACATTTTTCTGACTTACCTCTGGTATTTTTAATACTTCAGTGGCAAAATACTCTGGAGATTTTTAGTGGCATAACCTGACAGCTGGGAAATGGGTTTCAACTGAGTTTTAAGACTTGGCAGCATGTGGGAGAAGCAAAGGCATTACCTTCCCCACTGAAAAGGATATCAGATAACTATTGCCTTACTGAAGTTGAAGGCTCCATCCAGCTTCAGGAGGGCAATGTCATAGTTCATCGGCCTTCTGGGGTCAAATTTTGGATGCTTAATGGCATTTTTAATAGGGAGTGTCTGCTCGCCACTCTCCCTAATCCTCAAATCATGCTCTCCTGCAGTAACACTCAGGTACTGGAGTAAATTCCTATAAAATAGTAAAATAAAAGTTCAGCTACAAAATCTTCAACATGAAAGGAAAAACACAGTTGTATTTAAACAGAAGAGTTATTACTACTGATACCTAATACCTTTCATCTTCATTTTTTAAATTAATATGTAAAGTCAGCAAGAGCTGAGTATGCCCAGCAGTAGAAATTGGGAGATGAAAAGGACTGAGAAGAATGATTTAGCTATACTCCTGAGTGTGATTTGATGGTCCACTAAGGAACCAGGTCCTCTTAACCATGTTTAAAAACGTTTTTTGAGGGAAGAGGGAAGACTTGGACATACAAACATACAGAAAAAATAAGACCACTTTTGTAGCATTCTCAATTTATACCTTAAAACCACAGTGAATCTTGCTTTAAGGCTCCTAGTACCAGACCAGATGTGCAGTAAGGAAGCACACAGCAGTCATTACATATTTTTTTTTCTGCTTCAAATTTCTTCACCAGATTTGAAGAATTTCTTTTGTATCGGGAGATTTTATGCTGATTTAGATATTGCCTCTACTTCTGTAGTTAATATAAATTCTGACTTATTGGCTAATCTGATCACAATGTGATCATGTACAATGCCAGATACAGGTCAAATTTATAATTCCAGGTGACCCCCTGCTAAAAACATTCAGTATTAATCATAAGAGAATTAGAATATCTGTGAAGCCACCACAGAGTCAAGACTGAAACCTTCCATTCAACTCAGTCACAGATGTGGGTCTCGGGGATTTTTTAGCACAAAGACTGTAAATCATCAACATGCAAGAGGTCAGTACTATATCGATTCACAATTTAATTGCATATACTCTGCCAGTTGCTACATCTGGAAAAAAAAATACAGTTGTAGTCACCTGATATTTATAATTAGGTACAGATTTCTACCTACACTTCCAAAATCAGCCTCCACCAATCCCTGCAAATTCATTATATTCCTAATTATTTTTGCAATGGTTTTGTTTTTTCTCCCTTTCTGTTAAAACATGGGAACTATTGGTTACAAGTGGGAGGGTACCACCTGTAACTTCCACCAAAAGATGCTACAGCACAACCACATTCTTTACAGTCAGAGTTCATCTGCACCTGCAGCCTCCTCCTGAAATGTCACATCCATACCTGTCCAAGACGCAGTGAGCTGCTGTGACCACCCACTGAGCAGAAACAATGGTGCCTCCACAGAAATGGTTTTGCCTTCGTTTCAAGGAAACCTGTGCCACACAAAGAAGGCATGCCAAATAAACATCTTTATCTCTGCTCTGATTGCTTTTTGGGAAGAAGGGAAGTAGTACATTCAAGTACTCTCTGAAGATTCACATAGCTAAAGTACATGTGGCTTTTCAAGCAAACACACTTTCATGGTACACCCTTTCTTACAGTACTGGAGTCAAAGAGATCCTAAACCTTGCTGTTTCACTCAGCTGTGATGTGGTACTGGGATAAAAGCAACATACATGTAATAAATGCCAGGTCACTGAGGTACCTGGCACTCTGTGAAAGTTACCAGTTAAGTTTAGAATTTTTCCCTTGCAGATCACTGGGACCACTGCAAATCCATGATGCCTGACAACAGTCAGGGCTGGGGCTTGTATCCTTCAGTGTCCTCCTATTTCTGAGCAGTTTCGTCCATGCCTCTGTACAACAGACTGATCTACAGTTGCTCTTTCAGGAATTAATGATAAACAAAATAATAAATACAATCAAGGTTTATCAGGGAGTAGGATAGGTTCTGCGTTCTTTCCATTTGCTTCACTGCTTTTCATAAAAGCAGGCTGGAGCTCAATGATACAGCAGGCATCAGTAAGGGTCAGTAAGCACAGAGTACACCTGTTTTCTTATTTTGTCATTTCTATGAAAAGTCAGTACTTTGAAGATAAACACATTTCCTTGTTCAAACCTGCCATGGATGTGAGCCTTGTTTCACCTGGTTTCCCCCAACAATCCGAGTGAAAAGGTTAAGGTAACTCCACAGTTTTGTCTCTTGAACTTTCTGCCCACACTTAGGATCTGAGGAGTAAAATGGGGAAAAGGAGGAAAGATTTAGTCCAGATTTCTGTTTTTTCTGCTTTTTAGTAGTATAGCATCAGAAGACACAGCCTAGTGTAGAACTACACGCAATCTCTCTCACAACAGGAAACACATTTTATAATTCCCAGTAACTACTGCCCAGACTGAGGCTAAATCAGGAGAAGAAAAATGCTGTGCACTTTATTTTGCAGAAGCTATCCAGATGAACACTTTTAGGTTCAATTGTATCACAATTATTAAATTTTCCCTGCCATGAGCAAGTGTGTGTGCATACATATGCTAATGTTCTTGTTTGATCCATGCTTACTTGAACTTTTTGAATGTCAGCATTCTCTTTCAGCAGTTTCATTATCTCTTTCAGTCATCCTTTACACCCAGCATTCGTACGTGAAGTATTTTGGACAATCAGGGTCAAAATGCACAACATACAGACCTTGATGGACAAGTGTGGTTTAAGTTCTCCAGCACATGTATTACAGGGCCAACTTTATTTCTTCTTAATTCGCTACTTAATTTACTAATTATCACCTACCATGGCTAAGCAAGGCTGGTAACATACATGTATTTGTAAAGGAGTATATTTATAGAAACAGATTTGTAGCTATAATTACTGATTTGGTAGTATTTTAAGACAGAGAGAGGCAAAGCAACCAATTCTGCCAAGCAGCACACTGTAACAGGAGGAATCTTTGTAGTGGGCTTCCCAAACCCAGAGGTAGGTGCAATTTTATTTTCCCTTAAAGCCGTATGAAAACTCAGGGAAGCCAAACGCCTCTCTAACTAGCAGACAGACAGCTGTGTTCAAAGGATGGAGGACCAATACCTTCATACACTGTCTGGAAAACCTGGAATCCTCCAAACCATAAAATGCTTACAGCATCTATAAAGAGGGTTATGCAATCATCCTCAGGATTAGCACGGCTGATGCAAGTGATTACAGTGTCACCATAATGCTGACACAATGCTAACTTAACCTAGCATCCAAACAAAAAAGGCTTCCTATAGAAATGATCTGGTTAATTTATGAGATTTTTTTTCATTGTCTCCTAATTCTCACTGGACCCACATTGTTCCCATGTGCAAAGAAGTAGCCAGGAAACAGGAAAGAGAAAACAAACAAAATTTTTTAAAAATAGGAATATATTTTACCAAAAGGAATTTGGTATTGGAGAAATGGGGGGAATAAATTAAAAATCAGATTCACAAACTAAAACTCTAAAAACTTTGCTTTTTTCTTTCAGCGTTAAATAAGTCTATTCTCCTAATGTGCAAGATTAGTTTGAAAGTTGCATGTCAATATTTATATATTATGCCAAACTTCTATTGCCCACATTTTAAAAAACTAAAATCTGTATGCCCAAGAGATTCCTGCCTGCTTTACAGCCTGCTTCAGGACTAGTGTCGATCTGTGGTCAGGTGAGAGATTTCTAGGGGAACTGCATCACACCCATCTGCATGGCAGGATGTTGGAGCAAGAGAATACCATTTTACAGCATACTATGCTTTGGACTGCTTATGTGAGCAACTTATTATAACAATTTTGATACCACACCTGTCTTGACAGTTAAAAATAGAGGGTTTGGTTTGTTGTTGTTGTTGGTTTTTTTACAGTGAAAACAAGTGATATGCAGAATTTAGGAAATCAAGCTTGCCTTTTTTACTACTGAAAATTTAAAATGAGAGCAAAATGGTGATGTAAACAGCCAAGATCGGATTTCTATTCCAGATTGTTATAAATCAGTACATCTTCATGAGGAAACAGGAACAATTAAAATCATTAATTGTTTAGTGTCGTCCCCTCCCCCGCCAATTACTCTGGATTTTAAGATGTAAGACAATGGAGAGAGGGCTCACTGTCTTTTGTTTGCAGCCCATGTGCAACATGCTAAACCATTAGCTGCATCAACTTGCTGCAAGTCAGAGAATATTTTTTTAATTTAAGTATAAGCATATTTAATGTTATTCATTCTGAATCACAAAGGAATCAGATAAAGTTTCATAAGAATTACTCATGAAAAGATAACTCAGTTATAAACTTGGATTGCAATGAAAACAAAGAAGGAAAACTATACCAATTATTCTAATGCTACCTTCTGTTCAGATCTACAAGCTCTCAGGGTCAAAAACTTAGGGGGTGAAACTAGTTCAGCTTCTTTATTTCAGCACTGACTCCCATCTGGCTAAGGGCACTGCCTAGGGACAGACCCCTTAGTCCTCAGAAAACGGTTAGGGCCAGAAGTGAAATTTTATCCTACCTTTCTGAAGAGCAGATGGCACAGCGCAGAACTCTGTAATACAAACTATCCCAGCCAGGAGCAACTGCAGCTTACTGGGAGCAACACGCATCTTGGGATGCTAAATGGCTGAGTGAACACAAGGAGAGTTTTTATAGGGAAAAAGAAGCCCAAATACTACACTGCAGGAGACAGCAACTAATTGAAGTAGAAGTTACTCATTAATCCAGCCATAAAGCACTTACCTGCACAAATAAGTATTCAAAACATAGCGAATCATGATCCTTTCGTACACCATTACTGAAATCTTTGCTGTAGAGTACTAGCAAAAATCCTCCCTAAACCTAGCTTTTTTCCCCAGCAAAATGACAAAATGAGGTTACCATTGCTTGCTTTGCTAGCAACATTTACCCAGGCAGACCTACACAAAGTGGAACACAGGTGAACAGAATGTCAATTGCCCCTATTTGCCCCTACATTTTCTGCAATTTTGAAGAGTTGATACGTTATTTAGCAATTTTTCAGACCTGAGAAAGGTACCACAGGTTTATCATTTTATTGGCAGCATGCTTGGTGTTGTACAAGACAAAGATTGCTGCTGCATCAGAGTGTTGTTTTTTCAAAAGAGCAGTAGTTATATCTCATTTTTGAAAGGCACCTAAGGAGGACAGGGCTCAGCTTTTTAAAAACATTTCAGTATTGCTGCAATCAGCAGCACCAGTTCCAAGTCACTTTGATGGCTAAGCACTTTTAATAGCAATTTAAAAGTGCAAGCCTCTTAGAAGGTTACTCAAATCCTAAATCAAGAACACATCAGCAGCTAAATTAAAAGACTTTACAAAATAGAAAGCCTAAGTTACCCTTGCAAGTTCAACACTTCAAACTTTCACTCATCAGTTTTAGCAAGTATTGGCCAACTTGGAACTGACTGAATAAAATGATAAATACAATTAAAACACTATCCAAACTATCTTAAACTCATATGAAATATATAAACACCAAGTAAGACATTAGAGTCATTAAGAGAAGCAATAGATTTGCTTTTGATAAACAAAAACACAAGTCCCATTTGTACCATAAAGAGCAAGGGATATTTATAGCTGGGAACAAAGAAATATTTACAAAAGACAAGGAAAAACTTTGTTTGTGATTCTTTTTCTTGGCTTAAGCAGTTGAGGACCTCAGCTTTCCCTCTCTTCGTAAAAAATACTTCAATATTGCCACCTTCATATTCTCACAAACCTGTAACTTTCACATGGGAAATGAATCAGACTTTGAAGACGGGAACATGGAGTAAACAATACATGCATGCTTAATACAAATTTAAGTCTTGAGCACCTTCATAGTCATAACATTATTACATTTTTTCAAGATGCCAGCAGGTAAAGATAAATTAGATATTCTTTTAAAATAAGTTGCAACAGTTATTAAAACAGTTTCTCTTTTTGAGGTTACTATCACAATGGACAAGACCCATGATTTTTAGTTTCCCCAGGAAAACAACTTTATATTTGACCCAGTAATACCAATCTATCAAATATGTTCTAATACTTGGCCAAGTATTTTATAGTATCAATCCACCATCAGTCAACATATCCTAACAATCAATTATGTATTTATTCAATTCCAGGTTTTATTGTTCTTGTCCTCTGCCACTCAGAGGATAACAAAACACAGCTTTGAATATACAGTTTCATAACAAAGAACTGAATAGAAACCTAAAAATTTTGAGTTGTAATCGTTTTTTAGCTTATATACAGAACTTAAGACTGCAGTTTTCCTACTGATCCTGTGGAGATACCTAATTCTTTAATTTCTGAAACCTGTATCACCAATATAATTCCAGCTCTAATTAAAAACCTGAAGGCTGCTTGCCTTCATTAAGTCCTTTGTATTTTGCAGGGACCCAAAACCAGTTCCACGTACAGTAGAGCAACCTGATCACCCACCACCATGACATCTTTTGGAATGATGCCATACAAGATGATATAAAAACAAGAAAAAACCCCCATCTCTACAGCTGTAAGTGACACTGTGCAAACAACAGCTGTCACATTACTGATGAGAAATAGAAACATCCATCCCACTGGCAAATGACGAAACAATCAGCTCATTTCAAATTTATGACAGGTAGACAACACTTACTGTGCAGCAGCCAAAGAGGTCAGGAAGAAAATGTGTAGAAAGGCACGTTCTGTACAACCTGCTCCTTATCTAGGCTGGCAAAACAGAAGTACAGGCTTTCTTGTCCTACTATTCTTTGTTGTTCTCTTTTGCTACCTATTTATCTTTCTCCTGAGCTGTTATCTTTACCCTGCGTGCAGACAGAGGCACTAATGATTTTACCTACTTAGCCCACTGGATAGCTGCTACTGCTCCTAAAACTCTGAGCTTTGGCAGGCAGCCCCACCAGCATCATTCCTCAAAGGCAGAGAAAGGTCAAATCCTATGACTTGATCACCATCCACATGTGTGCTCTGAATCTCAATGCAGAGCTGGCTTCGTACCCTGCTAGTGTCCTGTGCCTTTGTACTAAGAAAGACAAAGCCACTAAATTACTAACTGACCCAAATGGCCCAATCTAGGTTCTAGAAGGTAAAGCTGTTCCCTAGCCCCAAAATAATGGCATTAATCAATGCTGGTCAGTCTGGCCTGTCCCTTCTTTGACCATATATTTGGGGAATAAAATGCTTGTAAAATCAAAGTATAATCGATGCTGTAGAAATATATATATAGCTGCTTCTTCCTATGAGGATATTAAAAACAATATACACACACACACAAATAAATTTAAGACCAAGAGAAAAAAAAAACCCCAATAAATACTCATCATCAGAACTTTTTAGAATGGCTGCTCTTTTTTCTGATTTTGAGGGATTTTTAAAGGGGGATCAGGAGCTGATGGGAGGGAATGCAGGCTGCTTTTCAGTGAAGGTTAGCAGACCACAGAGATGACCAAACTTCAGGACCTAAAAAGCCACATTCTATTCTTGCTAGAAAAGCTGCCTTGTGTTGTTCCTCCTGTCCAAGGAGGAAGAAAGGTGGAAAATGTATTAATCTAGTGATCATGTGAAATTTAAAAGAAGAAGGAACAAGGAGTGAATAACTGAGGGTGTGTAGGGTAAAGCAACCAGCAATTGTTGGTTAGTAATTAACCTGTTCAAGATCAGTAGAAAAGACATTTAAGTTGAAGGGGGTTTTGTTTGGTTTCCTTGTGGGCTGGTTTTGGCTTTTTTAAACACAATGAGCAGTACTTTCAAGGGCTGCTGATCACATCCAAACTATTTGCAAGTCCACTGCTGGAAAACCTATTAACTCAATAAAATTAACAGTTTGATATTTTAAACATGATATGTCTTGAAATATTAAACTTCATAGATCTTATCACTCATGTATTAAATTTATGGACCCAATCATTCTTAGTTGAAAGTAGATTTTGTTTTAATAAGGATTAAATGTATTTATGTTTTGATAATTATGCACTATTTTTTATTTTCCAACAAACTTTTTTCTCACCCATTTTAGCCTACCATAACTCAAATGATTTGATTCAAATTATGCCCAAATTTGACATAACAAGAAAATCAAGTTTAACTCTCAAGATAAGCCTTTTATTGCCTACCATTTCCCAAAAATTAAGAGCTTTAAGATGCCAATAAAAGCCAAAAAAAATGAGCACAAAACACTTCAGAGTGCTTCGAAAACCACCACCCAACCACATTTCATTCATTCTTTCCAGCCAAAGCCTTCATGTTACTTCAAAGATCAATCTATTGAAAAGCTGAGGGAATTACCTCCTCAAAATTCTCTATTCTTAGAACCAAAACATTCAATAACTCTAGAACTCACAAACATGTTTTTCGCTCTCCCTCTCTACAGATACAGTCCTGTGTTAGAGCAGAAGTGCGCTGTTAAGGGCTGTGTTAGTCGGGATTCATGTGGTTAGGACTCGTACTTTCTCAGACCAACAGAGATCTTTGATGAAATGGCTTGACCTCCTAAAAAGAAAACCCACAAAATTTCACTTCAACGTTCCCATATAAATCCTAATTAAGCTAGCTTTATAGTTTATGATTAAGGCTAGGTTTGGGTGAAGGTTACCAAAAAATCCGCAAGCTATAACTTTGCAGAAATAATGCTGACAATACGATCAATTCATTTTCCAGGCAGATTCATATCCATATCCATGATTCTTCAGTCGCTGAAACATGTTTTGGGAAGCATAATGTTTGCCTGAAAATTAAGCAAATAAATATTTATACAATGATCAGAGACTAAAGTTTTGAGCCAGTGCTGTTTTGAACCTATTTAATTATCAGTTATTAATAAAAACAGTGCAGAGAACTGATTGCTGCTAAACCAAGGACAAACAGTAACTGTTCAAAACTCAGTAGGCAAATGTTTCACAACTGATACAAATACATGATAGCTTTAAACCAACCCAAGTTTAGGCTTCTACCAAGAGGACAGTTGTATGCCCTCCTACCCTCCCCCTCCAGAAAGTGCCTGTTGCCGCCATTCTCCTTGTGCTGGCTTCAGTTCTGGTCAGGCTGGCTGGAGAGCTGAATGCTCTTATGTAGCTGGATTGGCTTCTTGATCAAAGCTGGTACTCAAAAATGCTAGTGCCAATGCAAAAGAAGACTAATGAATGCATGCACTAAACAGATCAGTTCATTCCTTTTGATTGCAGCCTCTGCTGGCAATATAAAATAGCTAAAACAATCATGAAACTTCAGCCAGACAGGGTTTTAGACACAGTATTGTCCTAAAAACAGGCTCAGAGGTTTTGGTTCTCTTCCAAACTTTTTCACAACCTCCTGTGTGGTTCTGGTTAGTAAAAAATATCTCAGCTAAATGTTCTGCAATATTTAAGTATGAACCATCACACTCTAGGGATTATGAATTCCCTTCTCTTATATTATGAAGACCCCTGAAAGAGCCAACTATCTTTGTAGACTTTTAGAATCATAGCAGAAATTAAAAGAAACGGTCACCTAGTAACTCCACAGATCAAATATGAAAGTTGCTACCACCCCTGCACAACTTGCATCCACTCCACATCCTCCCAAGTATTAGTCAGCCTGACATATCAGATTCCTTTTCAGATTACTTTCTGAGAGTTCGTGCTTTTAACATTTCCTCCCCCGCTACCACTGTGTTCTGACTACAGACCTCTCCACAATTGAAAGGGCCAGTGTTCTTGCCTCACAGAGAGACATTTAGTTATGTTTTATTGCTTCTAATTAACTAAAGTAAGGACTCGGAGGGAGCAGTAAAACAAGAAAGGATGGCTTTTGGTAATGTTTTTACTTCAACTTGTTACGTCCTCCTAAATTCTTCAGCTGACCTGTCAGGGCACAGAATGAAGCGTACAATAGCAAGTATGTTCAAAAGAGCACTGGGTGGAATGAGAACCCACAAAAAAGCCCCAAGACACTGTTTCCCAGAACATTTGGTCTTTAATTTAGGCTTTTGGATATGTATCAAAATCTATTTGAGTCCCTGTGAAAAAAAAAGGAGCACGACTCTAGAGGAAAACACACTAAACTTTTTCATCATGCTGAGCAAAGCGCAATAGTTGCTAGACTAGACAAAAGTAACTGGTAACCAAGAACTAAACCACCTGCTAGCCTTTTCCCACTATTCACAACAGCTTCATTTTTCCTGCTTTCAAAGCTCACCAGTGTTTAAGAATTGCAGATGCAGGTTCAGCTACTTGTATCTGCAATGAGTAATGCTGACATAGATTTTCCTTTTAT
The DNA here is from genome assembly GCA_013400835.1 of Zapornia atra. Taxonomy (NCBI): domain Eukaryota; kingdom Metazoa; phylum Chordata; class Aves; order Gruiformes; family Rallidae; genus Zapornia; species Zapornia atra. The sequence goes on from VZTU01010800.1 coordinate 62,642, forward strand.
AGCTAAGTTTTCTCATAGACAGAGATTTTACCTTTCAAGGTAAACAAGAAACAAGACCAAAACCAAACAAGGACATCAAGAAACCACAAAAATATTGCTGGCTATAAAAAGTAAAATGTGTTATGATACAGGCCAAAGCTTCCCCCGGATAGAGTTCAGCCTTACTTCTACAGGGTAACTCACTAATTGGGAAAGGACAAATGCAGGAAGAGAAAGGGAACAAAATTCTGCTTAAGTGTTTAGCTTGAATATCTCAAAATACTTTTTAAGGGAAGCTCAGCACTAATACTTTTCAGCCAAGGAATATCTGGCAAATCAGCTACAGTCAGAGGGGTGACGGTTGCTTAGTTCCTGAATGTATAGCATCCTCTCTGGAATGTTTTGTTGCTAATAAAATACATAGTCATTAGCACAGTGGCAGCTCCTCAGTGTAAATATAAATAAAAAACAGAGGAATGCTAAAGCATTAATTTCACATAACTATACTATTTTATGTTAACATACTAGCAACGACTGGTTTTGTTCTGCAGGTATCTGGAGTCTGTATTTAGCACCTTCTCACATCCAGAAGAAAAGAGCCTGAAATGCAATGAACAAGGCATTGTACCACAGACAAGTTATGAGCACAAAGGGTGTGAGATCCTGGCTCTCTTCACAGCAGGCACGTCAATGATATGAGATGGAAGGCACCAGATGAACAGGCCCTCCATTGCTGCCAAATGTCTCAGCTGTTCTACACTGCTTTGTGCACAGAGAGCAACCAAGCCCAGCCTTCCCCTCCATCCCTCACACTGCCAGCATTGTGTGCACAGAGAAGAGCCCTAAGGATGCCCCACAAAGCCAACTGCTGCAAGACAAGTACACCAATTAACAAGCACATTTTTACATCATACCACACTTTGACGAGGACAGTTGAAATGATGCTAGTGCAATCTGGCATGATTTGGCTGAACAAACATTCATCAAACAGGCTTTGTAGATTAGGAGACAGCTCGACCAGTGGCAAGAACAGTGTTTTCTGGTATAACCAGTTAAGCCACTTTAAATATATAGTTGTTTAATGCCTGCTAAGTTTTATCCTTTCACAGAATCACAGAAACATAGAGGTTAGAAGGGACCCCTGGAGATCATCCAGTCCAAACCTGCTAAAGCAGGATCACCTAGAGCAGGCTGCACAGGATTGCACCCAGGCGGGTTTTGAGTCTTCCCAGAAGAGACTCCACCACCTCTATGGACAGCTTGTTCCAGTGCTCTGTCATCCTCCACTCAAACAACCCACACTTCCTAAGCTTGCCTATGAGGATCTTATGGGAGACAGTGTCAAAAGCCTTGCTGAAGTCAAGGTAGACAACACCCACTGCTCTCCCTTAATCTACCCAGCCAGACATGCCATTATAGAAGGCAATCAGATTGGTCAGGCATGATTTCCCAGTGGTGAATCCATGCTGTCATTCCTGATAACCTTCTCTTCTTCCATGTGCTTAAAGGTGACATCCAGAGTGAGCTGTTCCATCACCTTTCCAGGGATGGAGGTAAGGCTCACTTGCCAGTAGTCTCCCGGGTCTCCTTGCCCTTTTTGAAGGCTGGAGTACACTGGGTTTCCTGCAGTCCTAAAAGCACCTCTCCTGTTCTCCATGACCTTTCAGTGATGATGGAGTGGCACGGCAATAACATCTGCCACCTCCCTAAGCACTCTGGGTGTATCCTATCAGGGCACATGGATTTGGGGGTATCAAGTTTGCCTAAGTGATCTCCATCTTGATTCTCCTCAACCAAGAGGAAGCCTTTCTTTCTCCAGACTTCCTCTCTTACCTCCAGGGTCTGGAATTCCTGAAAGCTGGCCTTAGCAATAAAAACTGAATCAAAGGTGGCATTTAGTACTCTGCCCTTTCTGTATCCTCCATAACTGAGCACTCACAGCGTGACCGGTTTCTCCAGTCTTCCTTTAGCTATTGATATACCTTTTTGTTGTCCTTGACAACAACTTGTTCTATCACCATCCTCAGCATAGGAATCATCTGACGTGTTTATATTGACCATCTGATACAAATAAATCTCCATTTCACCTCCACAAGCATCAGCTTGTGCTTTGCTACTGCTTCTCTCATCTTTGGGCCTGATACTAGGAAATCACAACTGGACAGACTATATTTTCAAGGTCTGAATGCTTGTTTCTATGATGGCTTTAGTGTATTATCATGGAAAAAACCCAACATAAGAGCTGAACATAAGAACCACCTTTCGCATTGCCTTTTGATGACTGCATTATTTTTTTATGTCCAATACTATAAGTGAAGTATATGCCAATAAGACAGATGCAAGAGTAACATCAGGTAGAAGGGGGCATACAACTGCTTCCCTGTCATTAGTGTGAAACAAATACAAATGAGACCACAGTCCCAACCTGTCACCTTTCCCCAGCTTTAGGTACTCCTGCCCCAGATACACACTTCCCAACAAACTCTGATCACGTATTATCTTTGAACAAGGTTCAAAATACCATTAAGAGAACAATGTATAAAAGGAAAATGTGTCTGCTGCATAGAAGATATTTGTATTAATTACATTGGATTAATATTAAATTGATGTGTAACAGACACATGGTCCAAAATAAATCCAACAGCTCACCTGGTTTTTGGGAAACACATTTTAATTTCCAATTTTAACATAGGAAAAACAGTTACACTATTACAGTGCAATTAAGAATATTCTCAAAATACATAAATACATCATCTCAGGCAAACAGCAGCAAGATGAGTTCTTGCATGCTTTTTCAGAAAGATTCTGAAGAGAAAGATTAGGTTAGCAGGGCCATACTGCCAAGTTTAGTCTGCGATTCACATCAAGAACAGGACATAGAAGAACAACACTCCAGGTGCCTTCTAAGTTCAGCACTGGAAGGCCAAAACTCTTGGTGTCACTGCACAGCCTATTTCACAGAGAGTACGACTGCCCTGCAGGGATGGAACTGAGTCCAAATGGTAGCTGATCAGAGATGAATGATTCTAAAAAGTCCAGGAGAAGGAAGTCTGAAAGTGATCCATGTATTTGCTCTTGATCAATCAACAGAAACCGGCTTTCACTGTTACAGGAAGCTGTCACATAACCACGGTCTGTTTGCTCTTGGCCAGCTTTGGTCTCTGTGGCTAAATGATCTTTTCAGGACTCAGGGGAAAATGCAATCAGCGTAGGGAGAATCAGAGAGCAAGTTTGGACTGAGCGGTCAATCCAGAAAAGAGACCAGTGACAAATTAGCATGGCCACAGAGCTATTTATATTGTGCCAGAACTGCAAAAAGGTGGATTTCATCTTTAGGGGCAAGTACCTTCCAGGCTGAAGTCAGGATAGCAGATTTTGGGTTTCTTTGTGAAAGACTGCAAAATTAACGACCCCCACATTTAAATAGGGTAAGGGAGACACAGAGAAGAAGAGAGCCAGACTGCAATAAAGTGAAAACCAGAACTTAGTCTTCTCTTATACTACCAGAGTAACATAAGAGCATGCAAAGCACAAGCAAAATCAGCCCAAGCCCAACAAGAAAGCAATTTCCAAGAGATGGGGAAAGTTAAATCAAACAGAATTACTGATCAATTAAGGGATATTTCCTTTCTTTATAACTAAAATACAGCCATAGTGGAATCAACTGCATTTGTGTTCGCTTTTCCAGCTGCCCCATATTAATATGTATACCCTGCATGGAAACTCATTAGGAAGTGTTGTGTTCCATTTTCAGGTCTGCCATAAGATGGCAGACCAACACCAATTCTGTCACGGAGGTAGTTGGTCTACACTTGACAGTTTGATATTGCCTGGTGTAGTAAACATGCAGCCATTCAAGTAGCTGTAGAAATAAAAATAAATTGTTTATGCTCCATGCTGCAAGACAAGCATCGTTCAAATCCAGTGAGACATCTAAAGTAACACAAAGAGTTTAGTTTATAAACCTCTTAATAGACTATATAGGAATAAATTTTAAGCTGTTTTAATGATTGCAGAGAAGGCTTAAGGAAAACAAAGAAATCTGTGTAGGATTCATCCTAGTATAAGTATGCACACAATACAAAAATCACCTGTGTTTAAGCTGTAGGTGGATTAGAATTATCACATTAACATGCTTATTTTCTCACTTTCATAACTAGCCTCCTGCTTCCAAGCAGCTTGTACCAATGTGACCACCTGCAGCATCTTCTGCCACAACACTCACTGCATAGATGTTTCCAGCCAGCAATAACACTACTAGTTCTCTTCCTTAGGGAAAGTTGTGCTACAGAAGATACCACACAGCAGGATGAAAAATGGGAGGTGGAAAATGTTTCTCCTGAAACTGGGATTTCCCCTCTCCGCAATGGTAAACGTAGCTCTAAATACAGAGGAGGAAATGAGAAGTCTGCCTTAAAAAACATTCAGTACACAATTTAAGACTTTGCAAAAGTAATTGTGGCAAGGAGAAGAGGCAAGAGCCAAAGGGGAAAAAAAAGCTAAATAATGGAGCTTAAAAAAAAAAAGCCCATTGCTGTAAGTAACATCATCACGCATACTGTGAAGGAGACATGTATGTACAACCATTCCATCACATCCCTGCTTTGGAAGGGATAATTTAACTGTCTTAGAAAAATTTGGCAAAGCTGACAGAGCCGGGGGGTTTAGGTCATGACTACCACAGCTGCAATGACAGGCCAGAGCAAGCTTCAGGCAACACACTGCAACAAAATGATCACAGACAAGTTCTAATAGCTTAATAAAGTTAATTTAAAGGAGTTCCAGGGCTGATATGAAACTACAGTAGGTAGAAAACTGAACTATGTCAATTGGTCACTTTTCTTGCAGCAAGTCAAAAACTAGAGGCTTTTAATGACCATCACAGAACACTACAGAAATCACATTCTACTCAAACACAGGAACTGGCTTTTGCCTTTCATCAGCAGATGCATATTCCACACAATCAGCATTAGCTGAAGCTAAATTCTTTCCACTTGAAACAACTGAAATACAGTCCACCTAAGCTAAACAGGCAAATTTTAATGTCAGCCCTCTTTCTTCATACTGCTGCTATATCTAATAGCAGTACGTGGCACAAGAGAACTGGTCAGTATGTTTATTCCAGGCTCAAAGACACATGACTTAAACCAACACAGACATAGTGTTAAATTACAATGAACAAGCTTTATTCTTAAGTTGATGTATACAGGAGATAGAACTAAGCCACCTACAAATTCTGTACATGCTTGACTTAAGACGTCATTGCCATGGAGGTCAGCCACATAGCTGTGAGCACTGTGCTGATCATGCAAGACCTCTGGCCAGTTCTGAAAAAGAAACAAAAAAAAAACAACCACCCAACCACAAAACCCCACATCAAACAACAGAAAAAAATCACGCACGAAAAACAAACTCCAAACAAACTAGGCAGCAAATACTAACTCCCTACAGAAAAACAGCTGAAACATACTGAATAGCAGTGTTTCTTTCACAACTTTGTGCACAATGCAACCCTTTTTATGTAGGAAAATGCCATGTCAAGCCCTCAGAACACTGCAGTTCACAAACACTGCAGAATACTGTCGTTTTGTGCCACTCTGCGCTAGCTTATATTGAATTAGTACACATCACTTGCTGCACTGTTCCTTGCCTTCATGTAATATGCATGGAGTTCCATCACTAATTCATGAGTTAGGAACTCTCTACCTTCTCTAGAGCACAGGTCAGGGGTAAAACTGTAGGTTTTTAAATATCTTTTGATGCAAAGAGAGCCCAAACATATAAAGCTTGAGTGTACATACAGATGGATGAAAGGAAATAGGGTAGGATAGATAAACCTGCAAACCAAGTACAGCAAACTTCAGTGAAGCACATCTTGACCTTCAGAATAACCTACAAAAAAAAAATGCTTCCAAAGGCTGAAATCATGTGTGGTGATGAGAACAGGAGACACAACAGGGCTGTGGTCTAGCATGACGGGTCAGGCGATGGAAGCTCTGCCACTGCCATTCAAGAAGATCTTACCAACAGGCAACTCCTTCGGCTTAGCATGCTTTCCTCTATTGAGATGAGTGCTATCTTCTTTCTGCACTCTATTTCTACTTGCATTTTTAGAGATCCTCCATGGATCTGGTATAGTCTTTGGAATTCTGAACTGTTCCCAGATAGCAAACAAATGGTTTCCACAGCTTCAGACCCTCTCTAAAGTTGCAGGAAGGATGCCTGACTTAGGACTACAAAGAGTTAATAATTCAAGTAGTCTCCAGTGTTTTCATTGTTGCAGGCAGGAAAGAATCACACAAGAAACTAGTGGTTACTTTAATAGGTGTGTTCAGTGAAAGTCAAACACCAGATACATTCGAGTTTAACACTGCAGTGCCACAGAGCCTATCCTATGGACCCAGATTCAACACACTGAGCCCAAAAAGCTTCTAGTTACATTCTGATGTCCTGTGCTTTCACAGCCTTTAACAGAGCTTTGTGAGCTCTGTTTAGGAAAGATTCACCTCTTAGAACAAATTAAATAAACTTGACATGCAAAAAGCAATTGTATAGACTTATAAATGCGGAAAGACCTTGACAACAGAATTTGGGTATGCTTTAGCTTCTCAAAGTTGAAATTTTAAATTTTTTTTTTGTTACCCTCATTCATTCATTACTCCAAAATACCTGGTTTGGCATTAAAAAGTTGAATATTAAGCAATATAATTAAATGAAAAAGCCCAAACTTTAATCTCACTTTTGAGTGCAATGGTCAAAATAGCACAATGGCTAAAACAAAGAAAAAGATTAATTCAAAACCTATGTAAAGCCACTCTTCTGCTGCACATTTTGCTACTGTGTTTCTGACCAGTTGGACACCCAGAAGCTTTAACAGCTAAAAGCCCCTGAGTTGAGCCAAGGCTAATAATCTTGACCTCTTAGCACAATAATCAAGTCCAGGAGAAGCTCCATTCTCTCATAGCTTGACTATGGTTGGCACCTGTCGTAGCTCTCTACTATATAAAGCTTGTGATTTTGATGTAAAAACCACCACATTTAAAATTAAAGTTTGCTGGGTATCAAATAATCTGCTGCAGTGTAGCTTTAACTGGCCAACCTCAAACAGCATCTGAGCTGCATGGTTTCCCTCTGTAGTCATTTTTCCCCCTCTGGAAAACAGTCTTTAAAGCGGAACACTCCTCTTCCCCAACAGAGAGTAATGTATTCAAGAATCCTTGGGAAGAGTTAGCTTTGCCATGCAAAGTGTCCTTGATGAGATACCTGTTCCAAAGCCCCCAGAAGCCTCACTTTGCTATCCTGCAGTTGAGACCAATGACAGCAAGAAGAGGCCTGACTTGTTTGCCAAGTTCTACCCTGAAAGGCTTCAGGCTGCAGACGTAGAGTTTACTATGGAAACACCAACAGTCTCCTAACAACAAGGGCTCTGAGAAACAGTGTCGGAATGTGAGTAACTTGGAGCTGGTCATCAGAATTTGCTATATTCCCTATCTCTGCACGCAGAGCATTCAGAGTGTGATTACCACCTAACAAGAGAGAGAAATACATGTGCAAACAAAAGATTAGGCATCTGTCTCAAGGCATCTAACTGCAATTATATTGCACAAGTGAAGCAGGCTAACAGCAGCCCCTGCAGTACTAATGCCATATTTTTCGGAAGGCACAATTAAGTTTTCAAAAGACAGCACACAATGGTTTCCATCAACATGCACTGTTTATCACTGCTTACCCAACAGTCTGCATGCAACAATAGTCCATTGTATGATCCCTATTTTAATACTTCCTCTTTTGGCTTGCTGTCTTTTGGCTATTCAAACTGTCAATCCATAAACTCACTGAAGCAACAACATCTGCAACACTGTTACTAATGGAGTATCAGCACTTTTACTCAACCACTGCTTAGCTGGGCATTCAAGTTTGCTTTAAAGATTAGAGTAGAGCTGCTACAGAGCTGTAGATAAAGTAAACTTACTCCCCCCCCTTTCTCAAATGTGTACAGGTAGAAGCTTCTAGGTTGTTTTCATTAACTGACAGGAAAAAAAATGCCTTTCGTGGAATGCAACTGAACTTGCTCCTTTTCTCTCACCCTTCCATTTATTGCTACCTGCTCAAGCATGTGCAGAGTTTCTTTAAGACTGATTCCATCTCTCTGCAAGTGTATTTAATAGTTGTCACCCTTCAAACACACCAGAAATTCTAGAGCCTACACATCTTAATGTCATCATAAAAATATTTAAGAGTTTTGCATTTTTCTGTTTGTCCTTCAGCTCCAGAGTAATTGAGTTTTGAATAGAACTTACCAACAATGCACGTACCACCTTCTCTACGTGCAGTAACTAACTTAAACAGAAATACAAGGCTGCAAACCACATACTGGATTTAATACACATATAATGAGAAAATTGGCATGATAAGCCTTTTAATTCTACAGAATAGTGAAAAATCCTCTCACACATCTTGAAGCATTTCAGCTTTTGCTAAATATCCTGACACCGAAAAGCCATTTATATATTTGTGTACATGTGTTTACATGCACATATATGCTTGGCTTAGTTTTTGTGTAAGTTTTACAATTATATAATTTGGAGAGGATGATTTTTATCTGGAAATACTTCAGCTGGGGCTGGTATTTTAATCTTCTATTCCACACTGACACAGAAAATGTTTAATTCTATTAGTTAGAAATTTCTGCCTAAATATTATAATACAGCAGGTATTGTCTGTAGAGCATTAAAGTTACAGATTTACTTGAGTACTTTTTGAAACACTATATTGGTAGACATGCATCACTTACAAACAGTCTCCCAAGGCAAGCCTCTTTTCTAAAGAAGTTAATTGCCAGGAAAGAAATCTGGGTTCTGTGTTTCTTAACTCCATACAAACAACTAATCTTCAGTCATTCTTTTCTAAAGGAAAAAAAAAAAGTGAAAAGAGTGTCAGAAAATCAGCTATGATAATGTTACTGTCCAAATGTGTAACAGCAACTGACTATTGCTTTCATAGCAAGCTTACCAATACACACAGTTCAAAATTATAGTGCAGTTAAATCTAAGCAGAGCTTAGTAATTAACATCACATGTATTCAAATTACTTTAGCTCCAAGACATCCCAGCCAGTGGCCAGGAGTCTGTTGTTCCAAACCAGCAATGCAATCAACATTTCAGTTACAGCCTTTATACCTTTTATTTTTCTTCAGATACTCATTAAGCAGTCCAAGAGACATCATGCTACAGCAATTTTATCAATAACTGATTCCTGCAGGAGCAAAAAAATCTGTGTTTCCAATAACTTGTGCTTACTTTCAAAACACTAAAGCAGCTATACTTTCCACCCTAAGGAAAAGGAAAACAGTAGAAATATTTTTAAGAGCAATGATTTATCATGCACCTTCTGTTTTAATTCTCATTTTTTACTTTCACATATACCACAAGCTAGGCAAGTTTTATTTAATCCAGTTGTATGAAATATTACTTTTTTACTACTGTCCCATTTCTTTTACACACGTACTTTTTGCTGTCAAGAGGAAGCAGGGCGTAAGGCTTTAGACAAGGTTGAAGTAGCAATTACTGCAATAAAGATGAAAAGTTTCTTCCCATCTTCCACATCTATGTTGAGACACCAGTGACAAGCCCATGCACCCCGCTTCTGGTGCCTCTGAGAAACCATAAGCTTGTCAAGTCTATTAACATTTTAGCACCTACCACTGCTGCATACTTCAAAACCCTCTTTCAGAAGCTCACCACGGGCACAAGTACTAAATTCTATACCACAGCATCAATCAGCAGCCCACAGAATTTCAAACAATGCTGTATCCATACTAGCTTTGTGTTTTCTCAGACCAAACTGTTCTCTTCCATCCCACCAGCAGGAAGACCACTACATCAACGCAGCTAAAGAACTTCAGGCAGCACTGGACTGTTGCAGTTTTGATGCAAGCCAAGCACCCAACAGACGGCATAAGTTAGCTCAGGCATCCTATGTTTAGCCTTCTCGTAAAGCAGTTACATTTGGGAAACAGTAATGGTTAAGCATTTCCTCCCTCAGTTCCAAAAGGAGCCACAGATAAAACAGGAAATCAGAAGTCATGAACAAAACAGAAGAGTAAAATCTGGCAATATGTATATACATATTACTCTTTATACATACATGTTTATGGAAATTGAGACATGCACACATTAAACACTTTGGACATTTTTCAAATTATTATGCAATGCTTGCAAATTACTGCATATGTTCATAATGTGATTAACACAGGGTAATACTGTGAAGAAACATAGGACTAAAATCTACTGTGAATATACCTGTTCTAAATAGGATCCTGTCAACAAAAGACTATTTCCAGGAAACATAAAACCAACAATAAACAAGAAGGCTGGACAGTTATGTGCATTGTATATGTAATTTGAGAAGTCCTATACAATCCAACAACTATATAGACAGTATATATTACAGACAGTTGGAAGTACAAACACGTAGTTTTTCACTTCACACATTTTAGATTTAAAAAAAAAAAAAAATCACTTCTACACCTTGCAAGCTGGAATCCTGACTCTGTACATATGAAATCACATCCCTGTTTTCCTGGTGAGCTATATCTTGAATTTGCACTAGCCTCCAAAGCTACCCAGGCTAAGGATATTGAAGTACTGAGAAGACAAAGCACTGCACAAGGGAAGTCATTAACAACCAGTGCATTTAGGAGAGCATTCAACAAGTTCTACAAAACCCAGCAGCTGTGAAGCATATTTGAACACCCGCTAACCAACTACATATGCGCCAATAGAAAAATTGCTGATGAAAGAACTACAGCTGCACAAGGCCTGCAGTTGAGCTCAAAAGCTTTAATCAAACACAGCCAAGCAGAGAAAGCAAGCAGTCCCTCTGGAAGCAGCATTTACACAAGCCAGCATGGAAGGCACACAGATGATGCAGAAGAGATGAACAAGTAGAGCAGCAAGTGCAGTGTGGGTCAGTTCAAACACACCACTATTCAGAGGAACCTCTGAGCCTTTTCTCTTCTGAAAACTGCCCGTTTGTGCTTTCCTCTTACCTGAGGTTTTGTCCATCTCCTGAACAGCTTTCTCATGAATTCTATGAAACTGCTGCTATTGAAGAGAACAAGAAAAAGCTTCTAGAAGAGTATTCGAGAAGATGCAGCAGTAGCCAACCCTGAAAATCCAACAAAAGGAACTGGAGGCAAATTGGGCTAGAAGACTAACAGCCAGGGCTCTCAGTTTAACTAAGTGGTGGCAGCCCATTCTTCCAGCATCACCTGAGGCCCAGGTGAGCTTGTTCTACTTCAAAGCCCCAAGCAGTTCCTCTGCAGCAGCCATGTCTTTTCGCAGCACCACATGCTAAATTACCTGTTCTCTCCCACCTGGGTTTCTAAACAGGTGATCTTAAAATAGGAGACACCCAATGTCCCACAGGTGGGAAGAAGAATCAAGAGAAAGATGACCTGTAAAGAGATGTCATGCTTTGAAGATTATAACCATTCTTCAAGATGCAAGACATCATCTTCACTTACCATGTTTTAATGGCTTTCTAATAGAAAATGCAAGTTCTGATGTGCTGGCAACACCTCAGGATTTAAAAAGGGTACTACTGAAGTGCACAAGTGACCTCTCAGCATGGCTTTTCCGGAGGGCTTGTTTTGTGGGGTTTTTTTAAGTACCTGAAGAGACACCCTTTCACGCAAGATAGCTTACCATACTACCACATATCCAACTTACCCTAAAAGATGCCTGACATAAAGAGGTTAATTACAAAACCTGCATGCCAAGCACCTGTAAAGCTTCTGAGTGAAGGGAGCATCTGTTTCCAGATTCCTCATTCAGCTTCTATGTCAGCCACACTGATCACTGCTGGCACCCAGGGAAATAACTCCTGACATTTCAACAAATGACAAACAAGCAGCACAAAACCCAAGAGTTTCCAACAGAATGACTAAACAGACAAGATTGCATTTAATTCTGAAACAAAGAAAGAAACAAGTGCAAAGAACTAGCTGATTTTTTTTGCACTTGCTTTCTAGCCTTAGTACTTTTTGGTTACAAAAGCTACTGTAAAATTCTAATTAGTGCAAGGTTATTTAATAGGCATGGGCACAACCTTTAAAGACAAAAGCATCAACAGCTTCTATATACTGTGGCTCTGAGTTTTTCTAGTACTTCTTTCTATTGAGTCTGATTAAAAATAGCTTCATAGAATGCTACTGGAGTGCGAGTCCCTGAAATACTGATAGTATAATAGAAATACTACAGTCACCTGATGTTCTGTAGAATTTAAAGTCACATTTCATGCTCTTTGAACTCATATATAGGTGCAAAGTGCCCCTGGACTCTAAAGTGCAGAAACCAGCACAGAAGTAACGAGTTCATCCAGAAGGTGACTTGCTAGGCTAAGTGCAGCACATGCCTATTAAAAATGGATAGCCTCGGTTTTAAATTAGAGTCACCAAGAGTGGAAGTTACCTTGCATGTTTTTCTTTCCAAATCAAATATTTAACAGAGGAAAACCACAGGTGTCACTGACAAGGAAAGATTAGTTGTAGCTTAAAACCACACACACAGATTGAAGAGTAGTGAGGCATGCTCTGCTCACCAAGTAACCTTACACATGCATCATTTAGACTGATACTTGCTGTCACAGGAGAATTAGAAGTGTTTGTTTCCAAGAATCAGAATTTAGGCATCAGGGAAATGGCCACTTTATTAATCCCAGTCACTGAAATATTCTTAAACAGTATTTACAACCAAAAGCATACAATCTTTTCATCTTAAGGAACTACAACTACAGCGTGGTGAGTGGGTGGTAAGAGCAGGGGAACCAGCAGTAGCATCTGGATGGGGGAGGAAAACAATGGAGCCAACAGTTAAAGAGTTTGTTTGTTCAGTGCAAATTATTCCAAACATACCAGCTCGTAGTGAAACAGATCCAGAGCTCTGGTCTTTTTAAATCCAAGACCCAAACATGGAAGCAGCCTCCCGGCTTGTCACTTGCCACGCGATACAGAGGAAATGGGTGATTATTGTAAGTTCTACATTAGATTGGGTAAAGTAGCTGATTACAGACAAGTGCTCTGCCAGCAAACAAACAGAATGCCTGGGGAAAATCAGCTATGGGTCCTCCCTCCACTGTTGTATTTGGAAGAGATCTCTTTCACTTTCAGGCTGGGAGAAGGTTTCTTCAAGAGTCAAAATAGCATATGTTGTTAATTCACAGTACTCTGTGAAAGCTCAAGAGCTTCAGGATTGTGCTGCTCTGACCAGAAGGACACTTGAATCCTTACCCTACTTGCAGGCACAAGATTCTGAAAGTATGTGCTGCATGCTTTATGCAACCAATAGCAGGTCTCTGACCTGAATTGGGAGAATCTTTATGGAACAGGAAAGGTAAGATTGATTTGAAAGATACAGGCAAACAAAAAAAAAAACCACCTGGTCTCTCTCAAAATAAAAGCTAACTTCACCTAACTGGAGAACTGTACTTAAGTACAGCTTAAAAATTAAGCATACCAAATAAAGTCTCTCAAGGAACGTGAAGCAAGTGAACATGAAACAAGCACAGCAAGTGGATCAGGAAATTTCTGTTTTTCGTGCTAAGGACTTACAGGACAGTAAGTATCAAGCCTCTTGCTCTAGCCCATGCAATATGTCCAAAATTAACTACCTCCTTGAAGTACAGTAAGTTTTATAAAGCCTATTTGAAGACACCAGGTGTCTGTTCATAGTTGCGATTAACTAGTGCATGTGGGACACACGGTGCTGCACTTTGCCATGTAAGCAGCTTGCAAGGTTTCTACCCCGTAAGCTGCAAAGAAAGCCTCATGTTCCACAGACTCCACAAACTGCAATACACTGACAGCAATATTCCAAACATAGCTTTAGCTGCTGTCCCTCCCCAAATCTGAATCCAGGTTGAATAAGCAGGGCCCTAGAACACATTTAAGTGAGAAGTGCCAGTTGACAGACTTGCTCACACAGACTCAGTTAACTTCTTGTCCAATGTTTCTGTTTGGACCACAAGCTTTATGTGCAGTGCAGATCATGAGTCACATGACAATGCAGTGCCAATATAGCTGCAACTCCACGTACATACTACCATGAGAACAAACAGTAACAATATTCAGGCTGCTCCCACAATTTAACCATGTCCTTTTATTTCCACTGGTCTCCCCATCTCACAGTATGACTTCTTTTGAGAAGTCCCTATTTATTTTAAACATTTGCCTTATGATTCTGAATCATGCTGAAGACTGTGTAATAGAAGATCTCAAGCCTCCTAACTTGAGATTCTTGAATTCCATCCAAGTTAGGTGCCTAAAACAGTAAGTAACTATTTGTGTCCCTAGACATCCAGTTCTGGCATAATTTCATCAGGAATGAAGGAAAAAATGAGATACCAAGTTTCGTAAGGATAAAAATCTTCAGCTATATGATGTTGTCTTGAACCTGGAATTAAGGCTGACATGATATATTTCAAAGAATGTTACGGTTAAGTTCATACTTCAGTTTTTTCATATGTTTATAAAGAAGCGAAAGAGGCCTTGCTTCTACATGTCAAGATATTAATTTTTCAGTGGTGGCTACAGAATTACAATCCTGAAAGGTGTAACAATTAATTTAGAATGAAGAGAAAGGCTTCTGGTAATAATCACTACACTTGCAGTTAATGTATAGAACCTAATCAAGAGTAAAAAAAAAAACGTCCCATCCACCTTACCTAGAGCCCATGTCTCTGAGCATTCCATTCTTATTCACTGCATTAGTGTGTCAGAACTTTTGCTTTCACCAATTAGTCACAGTTTCTCCTGCTTCTCATAGTAAGAATAAAAGCTGCTCAAAGCTGTCATTGTTCCATCTTCCAGAAGAGACAGTTGCGTAATTTCCAACTATCAGTGAGTCATATTTGTTGCAGAGCAGGGAAAGCCAAAGTGAATGTCAACTCCACACTGGAGAAAAGTACTAAGATAACATTAAGGAGGAAAGCATTTATAAATATCTTGAAAGTGGAAGCAGGGTTAAATTTAGTTTGAGATGGAAAAGCAGTAGCTCAGTTTGGTTAAGTAACCTTTAACTTGCAGCCATTTGCAGACAGAAATGAGGACAGAGTTGTCTGAAGAAGCTCTGAATACTGTAGAAGAGAGCACAAAACCCTAAAATTTAAAGTGATAAGTGAGACATGTCAGCCTTTGCTTCTATATTTATGATGGTATAACACATTAAAAATAAGAGCAGACAATTCCAGCTCCACTGGAACAATTTTACTATTTCTAGAGATTTACTCGAAACACACAGTGAATGTCACCAGGCTAGACAAGATAAATTACACATACCTCAGCACAAAAAGATGGACAAATAGCAAGAATACACTTTAAAGCACTTAAAATGTAATTCACTTACATTTCTCCAGAGTAGCAATTCTTTGGTGACTTTTCTTCATTTCTATTTTTAAAGTCTGCTCAGCAGATTGTCAAATATGTAAAGATACTATGAAAAGTTATGCTTCCCATCTCCGTGCAGGGCACTTGTCACATCCAAGTTACCTCCTATAATCCTGTTCTTTTTGAACAATGTACACTAATACTGTACTATAAAGAAAGGGCAAAATGCTTAACAGCACAAGACACGCAAGTGCTAACATCTTAAAACTTTTTTCTATTCCTTCCTATTCTAATCATCTAAAGAGACCAGCAAAACACATCTATATTTGGTAGTTTATCTCCTGAAGTAAAGCATAGCCATTCCTTTACTTGAAAGGTGGCAGACCCCAAACCACAGCTTGTAGATCATGTCTGATCTCTAGAATTGTGCTTTTGATAAAAGGAGGAATCCATGAAATACAAAGATTCCAAGAAATTAGGATTTTTTTAAAAAAATCCACAAGCCTTCTCCTCCCTTACCACAAAACATAGATGCTACAAATAGCTGTGTAACAATTCTTTGAAATGTTAATCCAAAAGCTACTGCAAAACTACAGTACCCTTTAAAACCATATGAAAAGGCACTTCTTTAAGTTTGAAATTAATACTACAAATGAACAAGCAGTGACAGCGAGGAGAAAACTAGCTGACATACAAGTCACCACAAGAAAGCATACCTCACCATGTGTTTTGGTATCACCCCATGAGCGTTTAGATTGTGGGGAGTTTTGTTTGTTGGGTGTTTTATGATTGTGAAGGTTTGTTTTGTTTTTTAAAATGTAGTATTAGTCATTCTCTTGACTTCCAAAGCTTCTCAGAAGAGCGTACTCACATGTAGTAACATGGCATTTGTACTGTGTAGTTATTTTCCACAAATTAGACTAAAGCCATTCAAACACACAATAAACACAGTAACAACACTTTCAAGGGATTTGTTTATTTTTGGTTTACAAACAAAGGCACCCAATATTTCTGTTTGTCTTATAAAAGCTCACAGATTTAGCATTTGTTTCCAAACATCTGTTCCTATAGCAGAGAAAAACATTACAGGAAAACATGGGGGTTTTTTCCTGGTCCCAAATTTAAATACCAGTTAAGTGATCATGTTGTCTCAGAACTGCTCTTCTTCCTTTTTAACCACCTGGAATACCTCCTGTATAGTCAGTACAGCGAGTCTAATTTACTGTATCAAAATATAGTTCTGGTATATTTTTGATCAACATCCATTTTGTGCAAACACTGGTATGAAGAACTGCAAGAGAACAGGGTTTTGATATGGAAAAGCCTCCAGTAGTTTCAGATAGAATTTCACAGACTGACCACAGGAAGTGACAAAACTAACATAATAAACGTGACACTGACTCTATTGTCAATTAAACAGGATGCCTTATGAATTTGTGTAAAATACCAATAGTGCACAGAACCATAGTCTCCAAAGGGAAAAAATTGGGTTTCTAAATTGGCAAACGTTTAGAGAGTAGAGGTTAAGTATACTTATGTTTAAAGTTTTCTTTGTTAGTTATTCAAAAGAATAGATTTCTAAGCAGTCCTTTGGACCAGAAATAATCAGTTCACTGGCTTCATAGTTCCCAGTATTAACAAATCAACATCAAAAGTATCACATATAAGAGTTATAAACAACGAAAATTCATAAGTGAACTGCTTCACAGAACCATTTTCAGAACATGATATAACTGTCCTTTGCAAACTTCAGCCACATGCCAACATGGGACATAAGGGTGTCAGAGAATAGGCACCTCAAAAGTCTACAATGCAGGAATGCTTAAGCATACTTTCAGATCTAGTAAAATACTCAGGGGGGCAACTAGAAATGTGAATATGCCTAATGTATTTGTTAAAGTGTAACATCTGCAATCACAGAGGCCATAACTTATTTTCAGACACAGTCAGAGGTCTCTCACACAAGGTGTGGTCCTAGACCATTTATGCTTTTCATCGCTAGCTTTATATATATACAGGTAATTTTAAAAAGGAATTACAGCTTCACTACTTACTACAGAATATTTAGCTTCAGCAAGGA